>JADLZL010007317.1:0-42495 GCA_015844335.1 Chrysopogon serrulatus
GGGCGTGCGATATTTCTCGCGTTAATCGCAACCTTTCTCACGGCGATGGGGCAATTGGGGATATATTTCTCCAAGCCGTAATCACGCACCCTTCCTTCCCCTCCGCGCCCCTTCCTTCCCCAACGATGTGCGATCGTAATCACGCACCCTTCACGGACGGCCTCCGGCGGGCGTCCTACTAGGGCTGCGGCCGCACCCTTCCTGGAGGCGACTATATATGGCCATGTAGCCCGTGGGCTGCGGCCCGGCACGAGGCCCGGCGGTGCGGCCCGGCACGGGGTCAGCGGGCCCGTGCGGCACGGCCGGGTGGGCGTGCCGTGCCTGGGCCGCCACCGGCCGCTTGGCACGGCCTAAACGCGGCCCGGCGGCCCGCTAATTCCCTAACCGGCCTGGCCTGCTAAGTGCTAACCCTAACTCCCTCCCCGGTCCCCACACCTCCACTCACCACTCTCGCTCTCACCACGCGGCCGCAGCAGGCCGCACCCGGCCCGGCTCCCGGCGCCAGCGCGCGCGCCTCTCCCTCCCAGCGCAGCGGCCAGGCGAGCACGGCGGCGTTTCTCTTCTCTCTGGCCTCCGGCACTCCGGCACCGGCAGCGGCAGGCGGCCATCCCCCTCGGCCTCCGGCAGCGGCGGCGGCGTCCGCGATCAGATCTCCACCGCGGCGCCTCCTCCCGTCCCCAGCCCGGCCCGGTCCCCCACGGCCATGGCGGCAGCACGCCTCCGGCCTCCCTCGCGCGCCCGGCGTCGTCGCGTCGATCCGGCCGTCGATCCGGCACGGCGCGCCCAGCCACCTCCACGCTGGCAGCAGCTCCGCTCGCGCAGCGGGCGGGCGGGCACGCGCCGGCAGCTTCTACCTCGCGTGCGCGGTGCGCCCGTGCAGCGCCGGCGAGAGCTCCCTCGCAGCGGCGCGCGTCGGCACCCGGCGGCTCCCTCGCGGGCGGCGCGGCCGTCTCCCTCCCGCCTCCGCTCTCCCTCGCGGGCGGGCGGCGCAGCGGCTCCCGCTCCCCGCCGCGGCACCACCTACCTCGGCGGCACGGAGGCACGGCGGCACGCCGGTGCTTTTCGGGCGGCACGACGGGCACGTGCCGTGCCACAGGGCCGATGCCGGCCACGAAGCACGGCGAGGCACGGCACGGCGAGCACGGTGGCCCGGTGAGCTGCCACGCCGTGCGTCGCGACGGGCACGCCCGGGCCGCCCGGGCCGGGTCGGCACGGACCCGTTGGCCATATATGTAGACGACGGCCTCGGCAGCAGACGCCCTACTAGGCACGCGACGCCCCGCCGCGGAGACACGAAGACGAAGGACCGCCGGAAAAGCAGGTCCTCACCACGGGCGGGTTGCGCGCGCCGTCGTCGCCCAGGTCCGTCCGCCCACAGGTTGTCCATCATCTCCTCGCCTTCGTCCCAAAAAGCGGCGACCGTGCTGGATCATGGTCACTACTAGCCGGAACCCCAACCCCCACGTGAGCAGAAGTTGGGAACGGCCTGGTGTCCGTGCACGTCAGGTACGATCCCATGCAGTTGCCGATCTCATGTTCAGAGAATTTCAAGGTAGTTAACATTCAGACGTGCAGAGATTATATTTTTAGGCAATGAAACATGCTCGTGAACACTGATGTACTCATCTATGTCGTTATAGTGCCAGCCAGCTCTACCCATACAAAGAATCAAGCTAACTAGCTAAGGACCACAAACACATACGTCCAAGGTCTGGCACTGGCACTACATATCAGCTTTGGCAACTCTTTCTTGTATTGCAAAAAAAAAATGCTAATACTAACATCAAGGGAATACTTGACAGTACAAGCTTGTTGTCGAAGTCTTATTATTGGTATTTATCAATTTTGTGTTTTCTAATATGGTCTCTAATAACTTTGATTGGACTATTGCTCAGGGAGAAGTTTCCAATCTCGAGTTATTATTCTTGCCTGAAGAATAACCAATTGCTCCACCAAAGATATTTCATTACTACTCTACTCTTCAGAAGACACTAGCTAGCATTTAATTGTGTTCTTGCTCTAATGCTGAATTCCTGCTCTAATGTTGAAAGGCTATGTGAAGAACTCACCAATAGATTCCAATCTCCTAAGATGAACCATCCTATGAGCAACCAACATTTCTAAATGGCTTATTGACGTCCTGGTACAATCTGAAATTAGCATCTCTTCAACTCAAATGGCATCCTGCATTTTTATATATTCAAATGTTTGAGTATATACACATGTGAATAAGTTTCAGGAACACATACAAGAAAGCAAGTGCATGTATACTTTCCTGGATCTCGACTAAAGTTTAATTATTTGAAACTGCAGATACATACTCAGGAATTACAATTGGAACTTACTGCAAACAGGTAAATCCAGATCCATGATTTTTATTCTAAAAAATGATTCGCAATCATGTTTGTGTTGATTCCAAAGTTGGGCACTACTAGTTATTGGAAGTGGTAACCTTTGTTGAATATTAACTAGAATTAGTGCTTGATTTATAAGGTAGACACAAAAGTAGAATGTTGAGATAAAACATGGTGAGACTATATATTGGTCTCCTCAAACCACCCATGCAAACACAGTATAGACATGGAAAGAAAATTCAACTGTATTTGGCCAATGAAGCACTTGTATCCATACCATGCTATTACATCTTATCCACACAGTATAGACATGGAAAGAAAATTCAATTGAATTTACTTTGCATTATCAGTTACTATCAGTTATCAGTTAAGTTGAAGTACTATTTGCATTATCAATAATTATTGAATTAGTTCATACTGTGGTACTGCTTGCCTGTCTGCATTATTGTGGGCGCCTACATGCTATTGTGCTGTATGGTACTGTGCTATCTGCTTGACTATCTGCTTGCTGTAAACTGCATGCTTGTTGTCCGTCATACACCTGATGCACACCCTGTACATCCTGACGGCAGTCAGCATCTTCTTTGGAGGAGCTGCTCACCTGCCTGCTTCCTCTGCCGTCACTTGCCTGGCTGCTACTACTACTTTTGTGGTTGTGCTTGATACTGCTACTTCCGGTACTTAGAGTTCAGTTTTTGTTTACTGCAGGTAGATATTCAGGAATTACAAGTAGAATTGAAGACAATCAAGACAGGTAAATAATGCTTCTCTCTTGGGTGTTGGGATGAGCTTTTTATTGTTTGTCTCTGAATTTCCATCCTACTATGATGACAACCCCATCCGTTCAAGTGCCATTTTCTTCTAGATTATTAAACAATCATGTATGCACTGTTGAGAATATGGTTGTTTCTAGATTATTAAAAAAAAATGATGCAAGCAATGAAGTAAGACAATGTCTAATTTTGATTAAAAATGAATTTCCAATTTCCCAATGGAACTATCTGGTGTGTGTCTACCAGTTGTGTCTTAAGCTTCCTCTTCTCATTGTGTGCACGCTTATCTTCCTAAATAATACCAGCTTGCCGATCAATCTGGTTAGGCAGCTGTTTCTTGGACTAAACTCATACTGAGTAAGCCATACTGTCTATCTATCTTTTTACTGGTCTTGAGTCTGTCTATTTCCATGATTGCTTTGACATATTGATCTATATGCTAATTCGACTTGCCAAGGCATTTTTCTTCAATTTGCATTGTACAAATGTTTTTTTCACCAACGCAATATTTTTGTTGTTCATAGGTATTTTTAAACTGATTATTGGACTCTAAATAGAGATGTTGTCTACACACTACATACCAACTGGAAAATCATTCTTGTACATGAAAAAAAGTCTTCATATTTTAGTGTCTGACATTGGGAGTGATCTTTATTAAAATGAATGTTTATATTCCATGTGATTTTGAGTTATTTATATATGTATTGTTATGTCGTGCAACCCATCACCTTCTAACATCTTGCAAGTTTTGTTATTAATTGGATGTGGTGAAATCGAAGTTTCAAAGAAAAAGCTATGAATTTAAAGTTTAAGAAATTAATAATAATAATATTTAAATATGTATTTTATAGAAATTTTTACTTAAAAATTATTTATTGTGTCTTAGCTTAAATATTTATGATATGAATATTTCGGCTGCTGATCAACAACGGGTGTGCATTGATTTATAGTATTTGTAATGTATTTTACATATTATTTTGTAAGCAAAAATGGTATATGACATCATCTTGCTGTCATGCTATCATCAGGCTTCAAGAGATATGTGTTCATATGATAAATTAGAAACTCAATTGTATAAATATGCCTTGCTACTACGTCGTCACAAACACCAGATATAACGTCATCTTAAATGCATCACCAAAAGGTTTATATTATAGAGTATGTGAGATGCGACATCGCTCTCCGTGATTATGTTAATTTTTCACGATCTTTGCCTTTAGGATTAAATGTCAGTTTAGCAAAAATATTTAATTTCACAGTATTATTATCTAATAGTGCGATCCATTTATTTTTAGAATAAAAATTATTATCCGGTAGCAACGCATGGGCATGCTACCTAGTTAATATATTAAAAAGAATCCAGATTGGACAACAAAGTTACACCAACGCGCCCTTTCAAGAAAGTTACACCAACGCAAAGAATGAAACGGTCTTTCTTTTAGGGTAGTCGTGTAACCGGAAGCATCTTCCATGCTCTATTCTAAAGTGCACAAAGTCGCTACTGGTCACTCACATCCAACAAACCCACCAACAATCCACTTATCCACGCCTAATTCCGGTTCCACAAATCAAGGGAGGCAGAGCTAGCTACTCTTCTTATGTCGTTATTTGTTTAAAAAATAAGATGAAACTACTCTCCCGTACACGTCACAAATCACCTCTAAACTTGGATCATGTCGCTGAATTAATTAATAACACCCAGAGCATCATATCGATAAGAGCGCTGTTTGGTAGGAAGAGGTAGCTCACCGATCCCAAGCCGCGAATCTAACTCCCCTATAAAATCGCACGAAAAGCTCGCCAGCAGAATCCACAGCCAAAGCATCGGCTCAACGCACAAACAAACAAGAAACGCACACGTGCACAGCAGCGTGACAGGACAAAAAAGAAGAGTTCGAGTTCCATCAATGGCGTCGTCGCGAGCAAGCAGCAGCAGCAGCTTGGAGCTGGCCGTCGTCCTCCTGGCCGCCGCGCTACTCCTCCTGGCCGGCCCATGCGCGGCGCAGTCCTCGTCGGCGCCGGCGCCGTCGTCAGCGGGCAGCTGCCTGACGGAGATGGTGAGCCTGTACCCGTGCCTGAGCTACATATCGGGGAAGAGCACGTCGTCGTCGTCCAGCAAGCCCAGCGCGTCGTGCTGCTCCGCGCTGTCCAGCGTGGTGGCGTCAAGCCGCGGTGCCTGTGCAAGGTGCTCGGCGGCGGCGCCTCCTCCCTCGGCGTCACCGTCAACAACACGCGCGCGCTCGAGCTCCCCGGCGCCTGCAACGTCAAGACGCCGCCGCCCAGCGAGTGCAAATGTAAGTAACCTCTCCTCTGCCTCCGTCGATCGATCTATTTTGGCATTGCCACATACGGCAGCGATGACGCGTTGTTGTCTTGCAGCCGTCGGGGTACCCGTGCCGTCGTCGCCGACGTCGCCGGCCACCACACCATCGTCCACAACTCCGGCGAGCCCAGCGGCGGCGGCGGCGTCGTCCGTGCCAGCTGCTCCCGCTGGTACGTGTATCTAACATATGTACGGTGCTGAGTAGTAGTTCTTGGTACAAAAATTGTACATGCAACAGATAGTCAGATACGTACACACACACAAAAAAAGAATTGTATAACATTATTTGTTATAAGACTAGTATGAGTGTAATCGAGGCAGATACGTATAAATGTATAAATTATAATCACGTCATTGACTCTACAAAAGTTGTACGGCAGGAATGTATGTAGTAGATGCGTTAGGTGAGCTAATAACTAACGTGTTACGTGTGTGGCTCCTTGATGCACGCAGCAGCTGGAACCGGGACGAAGGTGACCCAGACCGCGGAATCCTCCGGCGGGAGCGCCACCGGCGGCAAGGCCACGTCGGTTCTTCCCGTCGCCGTCGTCGTGCTCTCGGCGGCAGTTGCGCTGCTCCATGGCTGATTTCTGGACGATGATGTGCTTTGCCTGACTCTTTTATGGATGTATCCGTTGCATCTTTGTTTTTGGTGTCCTTGTGGGAGTGTTTTTATCCGCATCATGTGCTGTGTACAGAGAGAGTTATGTATTCATAATTATTGCTTCAGTAACAGTAATCAGATTTATGTATTGGTTTTTTCTTTATCTAAAATGTATTGGTTTTCTTTTGTTCTACCTCGTCAACCAAGTTTTCCACGGTGCAAAAATAGTCCACTCTCGGCCCTAGGACTCCTTCCTGACTCTTACTTGGGCGTTGAAGTGATCGTTAATCGCTCATGCTTCATCAGAAACCACTCATCGTCGAATCCAGCTCGCCAGCCATCAAATCGGCTCATCTGTTTGCATGACCTTCAACGTCGTCTCACCCTCTCACACCACGCCGCATTCTCATCTTTCTTGACCTACGGCGCCTCTGGTGTCCGCGCTTGGGTGTTGCCTCCCCAAGGCATGGTCGACCAATGCTGCGCGATTGATGTTGGTTCCGACCACCAGCCCAACCGTCCGCCTCATTGTAGCACACTCGACAAGAGTGGAGTAGTGCTGCCTCCCTACACCATCTCCTCGCCCATCCCCATGTGCGCTTGATTGGCGTCTCCTCGCACCATGTGGCTCCATGTGAGGTTAAAGAGGAGAAATGGAGAGATCCAAGCAAAAGAAAGGAGTATTTTGGTGGACCCAAGGTTTGCGGATTTGACGGGGCACGAGGTGTAGAGGTTATTGATGGAGTTGATAGTTGAATTGGAAGGCTCAAACAGTAAAGGAAGCCTTCAAACCTTAGGTGAGGGGTCCTAGTTTAGGGTTCATTGTTGGAGGTGCTCTCCTAAAGATAAACAAACATGACTAAAGCTTCAGTATATAACACATGATAGGTTTTGTTCTGGTATCTGTGAAAATTGAGAATCCACAGCATGAGTGATAGACTCAAATGGCTGAGTCCAGTTCTTGCTCCTCCTACTGCTGTTGCTCCATGGCACTGTGGTGCTTCTTGCTCGCACGGGGCACCAGTTTGCCCGTGTGACTATGTCCCTTCAATTTGTATGCTGTAGCCTGTAGCGCATGCAAAATGAGCAACGAGTGTTGTCAAAAGCATAATAACAACTAGTGTTTTTTAACCCCTTGTTAGTTTGCAAAAATATAGACTTACTCCCATTAGCCCATTTTCAATTAATCCTAAGCACTCAAATACTTTAGAGTACTCAGAACTTTACATTGGCTTCGATGGCGTGAAGTACTCCATCCATATAAAACCACTTATTTCCTTATTACCCTCTATTCATAAAAAGAATGCAAGTCTAGAATACATGAAGAAGCTCTCTAACAGAGCCCCAATCATATTCAAGCCCGATGAACAATGGACTCTCATTTCTCTCTCCTAAACCCTCAAATGCACGAGCCCCTTATCCTTCCCCTTTTTCCTCATTTTAATTTGCACATTTGTGTTATCAAAATGTGCAAGATTATATTATAGTCCCATGGAAAATACTTTTTGACAATACAACGCATATATACCATTTCGATTTGCCTGGCTTGAGGAATTGTTTTTTCTTACCGTTCTTTCTTTTCAGCGAAAAAAGGAAAAAAAATATGAAGCGGTTTGCTTGGAGAAGAATAGCACGCCAAGGCTCTGCAACCGCTCCTGGGAAATGACAAATGGGAGGCACAGTAATGCCGCACAGATATCGAGGCTGGTTGGTCAGTAGTACTACGTATGCCCAGCCAACGTGTTCACACCAACACACGACGAAGGGGCTCGGGTAGTCGGCTTCCTCAACAAGTTTTGCCTTTTGCTTAAAAATCAATTTTTTTTCTTGCAAAATTTGGGCATTGTGGCGCAGCGACAAACGGATAAAAAACGCTGCCTCCGGCTCCGATCGAGCTCCTCCGGCTCACCACTCGCCGCCTCCCAAGTCTCGTCCGAAACCCTAGCTGCGGCGGCCGGTTGGGCGGCGTCGAGGGACAAGGAAGCCAAGCCATACGAGAGCATGAACCGTGGCCGCCTCAGCGCCGCGGAGAAGGGGAAGCAAAAAGGCGGCCGACGACGCCGACCTGCCCCCAGCTGCTCTCGTTCCGGAGAGCGAGGGCGAGCCGCGGCCAGCTGGGGATGCGGCGCAGGCGGCCAACTGGCACGCCGGCGGCGCGGGCCTCCCCCCGCCATATTCTCCTCCTCCCGCCGAGCGGCACACCGGAGATCGAGGAGGCGCCTCCCTCGCCGCCTCCGGCTCCGTCGTCACGCCTCCCCGCGCTGAACCCGGAGGATGCGGCGGCGCTCGTCGCGGGTCTGGACGGCCAGATGAAGAAGCTGCAGGCGGCGCTGCGGCAGATCGAGCAGCTACACCTCGAGTCCGACGGCGCCGACGAGCCGGAGGTCGCCGGCGCGGAAGCGCCGCAGTTGCTGCAGCACCAGCTGCGGACGGTGCAGGAAAAGATGAGCGGCATGAGCACCAAGGACAAGATGCTGGCTCTTCGGTTCCAGGCCGACGAAATGCAGGCTTGGGAGGAGTTCTGGAAGCCGGTGGTGGTGCCGCCTGTGCCTCAGCGCAGCAGCAGCAACAACAAGGGCAAGGTGCACTAATTCTTTCTCTATCTTTTCTTTTCTTTTGCATTTGCAGTGATGATGATTAGCATGTCCTATCGAGTCATGTAGTTGGTTAACAACGAGTAGAGATAATATGATTGTATGAACCAGGCCAAGGAAGAAATGGAGGCTTATTTGAAGGAGTTTTGGAAACCGGTGCCCGTGCCTGAGCGCAACAACAGCAAGGTGCACTACTCCCTCCCTCTCTCTCCCTCTCTCTCTCTCTCCATTTGCATTTACAGTGATGATGATATTACATGCCCACTGAAGTCATGTAGTTGGTTAATTAACAAGTAGTGATGGTATATATGAAAGAGAAGTTGGTAGAGAACTAGAGAATCACTGCTGGTAGATATATGAATGTCTAGCTAGTGACACTGGGAGGTAGGGATTCAGCTTGTTAACAGTTTCGCACTAAAAATGCATCAGCTCAAGGTACGGTATTGTTACACGAATTCCATGATTTTGAACCAATGCAAGAAGCTAGTTGGTCGTCCCTGGTCAAAGATTTTGCTGAGGCCTACTCATTAATTCATTATTATAAGTTGCATTGTACTCTTGAGCCTAACTAAACTTTTGAAGTCCCTAACTAGTCTTCCCCATTGATTGATTTTAGTTTTGGCCAACCTTCCAAGTGAAGCGGCATTGACCCAACCTTATGAGTACTCTTGATTAATTGTGAACTTCTTCCAGGCAGCTACTATATATGATCTTCTCCTACTTACGAAGGTGAAAACTGCAACCATGAATCGATCCTGGTGTCTTCACATCAGTTCACACTTTCAAAATGTAGATGTTGATCGTTGCAGCTTGACCCATCCAAGCTTACTTTAATATACTGAGAGAACCCCAGCCTAGCACCATGGATTATGAAACAACATGGTTTTTTTATTTATGGTGTATCATAGTTATGGAATGGAAGAGTAACTGTTCCTAGCATGTAGCATGGACTACATCCTCACATATATCTGGCCTCAACCATTGACAGAGAAGCTGTCTAAATTCTTGCAGATCAAGTGGAAACAGATTCTCAAATTCTGGTCTCTGTCTTGTAAGTAATCTTGTACGTCGGTCCTTCCTTTTTTATTTCTATCGTCTAATAAAATCTGCGGCAAAGCCATCCTTTCTAAAAATAAAAAATTCGTTACTCTTACCAGCTGGTTGGTGCCCTACATTAGCTTCTGGATTCAGCTACCAGTAGTCAACAACCTAATTAACATAGTTGGCGCAATCTCTGTTTTATGGATACTTCACAGCACTCATTCTTGCTGTCAAAGGTTTAGGACATGCATCTAGGACTATCACCATCAGCCGTCATGTTCCACGACTCATATATGTGTGCTTCTGGCTCCTTGTTCTGTATGTCTTGTACCTCATCTTAAGGCCATGCATGGTGCTTTTGCTGGTGCGTCCCCGTCATTAGCATCCACTCTAGCATTATTCTGAGTCATTCTTATTTCTAAATTATCTTATCTTCATTTTAACATAGGTTCTCTCTTTGTGGTGTTGAACTTTTTTTTCTTTTTTGCAATAAAGGTTTGCTTGGCAAACATCAGTAGAGACTCTGATGGTAGCACATGTGGCACTTCATCTTAGGTACTCATCGCTTGTTATATATGTTTGCACTTTCCAGTAAAAATAAAGAAAAGAATTGGATTGGTTTTGCAGAAAGTAATTTGAGCTTTTTCTTTTCTCCTTCAATGTTTTGCAGGCTTGTTGGGCCCCAAACACTACGGCAGAAGCAAGATTGCCGAGTGGTGAAAGGCAGCTGAATGTGTTTCGGACTTTTGGTGAATGGTGATGATGTCATATGACTAAGAGTATAAGGTGGTGAATTCTTATTATGTCTAAGCTAGATCAATTTAGTGTTCTTTGGTTCCAGGACAATTAGGCACTAATGCAATAGCTAACATCTCTACGAGGTTAGCATATCTATATCTAAATTCGGGCAATTTCGTAGCTGACAATACTGAATCTCGATCTTAAGTAATCTTTCGCTTCCCAGGTGGGCAGATGTGTGAGGTGATTCATCTCATCTTTTTTTCGCACATCCTTCTGTGTGTTGCTTACTAATACGAGCTTTGTTTTGCTAGTTCTCCACGGACCAAACGTAACGTTATCAAATGGCGCATGCAAACCTTACGTAGGCGTCATTGTCTTTCACTGACAAGTGGTCCGTGTGATTTGCATGGTTGTGCCATTGGCTATTACTGACATGTGGCCCTTTTGATTTTTGCACGGTTGTGCCGCCATTGGTTCTCATTGAAAAAAGTGGTCATTGTGATTTGCACGGTTGCCATTGGCTGCTAAATGAACTAGCTATTTGTTGGCAAACAGCTAAACTCCGACTCTGATGATCGATAGGAAATTCCGCAAACATCACTGAAAGATGACTATAGTTTCTTATATGACCTTAAAAAATAAATTATTTTTTATTGAATACTTACACGAAAGCAGCGGTGGAGCTACAAAGTTTTAGGAGCTCGAACGATTTTTATTGTGCGAAAATATTTATCTAAAAATATATAGTATTTTTATATAATGCAAAGAAATATGTTTTAGACTTTGCTTACGAGCACGAGTGGCCTCCCAGCGGTGGCACCGTCGGAAGGCAAACTATCCTTAGGAGCTAGAAGTAGCCGGTGGAATGCCACCAGTCGTGACTGATGTGTTTGGTTGATGCCGTAGAGCAAGTATTATAAGGTGACGTAAGCAGGATGCAAAAGTTGTTAAATTATTTTTATGCTAAGGCCTTGTTTAGATGGAGGAGAGAGAGTGAAATTCGCAACTGTAGCACTTTCGTTTGTATTTGGCAAATATTGTCCAATCGTGGCCCAACTAGGTTCAAAAGATTCGTCTCGTGATTTACAACCAAACTGTGCAATTAGTTATTTTTTTACTTACATTTAGTGCTCCATACATGCGGGTAAAAACTTGATGTGATGAAGAGAGAGTGAAAAAAGTTGCAAAGAGAATAAGGCCTTAAGTTAGAAGAGAGAAGAGAGAAAAGAGCAGAGAGAAGAGGAGTAGCTTGTTGGCTTACAGCTAGCTGAAGCACAGGTTTAAAAAACTCCGAGAGAAAGAGATGGGTCTAGTAGCATTTATTTTACTCAAACCACTATATATGCAGGTTATTAGTTGACTTTATATGATGTGGCAAAGTCATATAGTCTACTGGTGAGCTGGGTTATTACCTTTGCTCTTAGGAGGACACATGATCCTAGCCAGGCGTCATTTTGGACGTTGCTTGCCCGAGCAGCTCTACCACATGTTCAACGACACATCTACTTATTGCAAAGTCATGCCTAAGCTAGCTACTATTGTCCCTGCTCACATATTTAAATATCTCTTTGCAAAGTGGTGCCTAAGCTAGTACATATACATAATATCCATGCTCATAGTTTTTTGCTTCTGACCGGAGGAGAAGATAAGGATAGGGTGCAACTTGGCCTCTTCATCTTTGTTTTTATAGATATTGATTTTTTAATTCATTATTCCATGTACATCAAAATTCTAATAGACATCTAAACAAGGGGTAAATGGGTGTTTTTTTAAAAAAAGCAAGCATCAAATCACAAAGTTGAAAAAATAAAAGCAAAATCACAACTAGAATACTAGACAAGGGCAAGAACACAACTTTTTCAAAGAGAATTGTAGTTGTTTTTTTTGCTCAATGGGACCATCGCTCATCTCTAAAGTTTTGTTTTTTTATGGAAGACACTTTTCCCTTTAAAATTGCATGCCGGCCTTGTTTAGATTCTAGATTTTTTCACTCTCTCTATCACATCAAGTTTTAAATTGCATGTATGGGGCATTAAATATAAGTAAAAAATATAACTAATTACACAGTTTAGTTGTACATCATGAGACGAATCTTTTAAGTCTAGTTGGTCCATGATTGGACAATAAGTCCGATGAATAAGAGACTCTTATTTTTCCCCTCCTATAAACCCTCAAATGTACGAGCCCCCGTCCTTCCTCTTATTCCCCATTTTAATTTGCACATTTGTATTCTCAATTATTATTGTGTTTATATTATACTGCTGTAGAAAAAAAAAAATCCTTTTGACAGTACAGCTCATATAATTTCGATTTGCCTGGTTTTGAAGGTTTTGTTTTTCTTACCATTTCTTCTTTTTGGGAAACTTAAAGAAAAATATGAAGCTGTTTGCTTGGAGAAGAATTCGCACGCCTACTTGCCATGGCTCTGCAACCGCTCCTTGGAAATGACAAATGGTAAGTCACAGTAGTAATGCCGCACAGATATCGAGGCCCTTCTGTTAGCCATTCCGCACGTCCGCCCAGCAAACGCGTTCACACGAACACACGAGGAAAAGGAGCTTTGAACTGCATCCAAGTTCCAGGCTTCCTCAACAAGCTTGCCTTTTGCTAGATAAATCTCTTTTTTTTTTTCCTTCCAAAATGTTGGGCATTGTGGCGCAGCAGTGGCTTCCTGAGCTGGGCTACGGCTCACCACCACCCGCCGCCTCCCAGTCTTGTCCGAAACCCTAGCCACGGCGGCCGGCTGGGCGGCGTCGGAGGACGAGGAAGCCAAGCCATACGAGACCCATGGACGGTGGCCGCCTCAGCGCCGCGGAGAAGGGGAAGCAAAAGGCGGCCGACGACGCCGACCTGCCCCCTGCTGCTCTCGTCCTGGAGAGCGAGGGCGAGCCGCGGCCGGCTGGGGAGGTTGCGGCGGCCAACTGGCACGCCGGCGGCGCGGGCCTCCCGCGCCATCTCCTCCTCCGCCCGACGAGCGGCGTATCGGAGATCGAGGAGGCGCCTCCCTCGCCGCCTCCGGCTCCGTCGTCCCGCCTCCCCGCGCTGAACCCGGAGGATGCGGCGGCGGCGGCAGGGCTGGTCGCGGTTCTGGAGAGCAGGATGAAGGACCTGCAGGCGGCGCTGGACAGCCGGCTGCGGTTGCTCGAGCTGCTACGGCGCGGGATCGAGGGATCTAAGGGTGAGGAGGCCAATAAGCCGCGGCGAGACGGCGCCGACGAGCCGGAGGTCGCCGCCGGCGCGGAAGTGCAGATGCTGCACCACCACCTGGGGCCGGTGCAGGAAAAAGTGAGCGGCATGAACGACACGGTGCTGGCTCTTCGGCTCCAGGCTGAGGAAATGCAGGCTTTCGGGGAGTTTTGGAAGCCGGTGGTGCCGCCTCACCCTCAGCGGCAGTGCAACAACATCAGCAAGGTGCACTAGATCTTTTTCTATCTTTTTTTCTTTTCCTTTTGCACATTTACAGTGATGGTTACATGCCCACTCGAGTAGTTGGTTAACAAGGAGTAGAGATGATATGAACCAGGCCGAGCTCGAGCAAATGAAGGCTTTGGAGGAGTTTTGGAAGCCGGTGGTGCCTGTGCCTCAGCGCAACAACAGCAAGCGCAAGGTATAAAACTGCTTCTTTCTCTTTCTCCCTGCTTGCATTTACTGTGATGATAACATGTCGACTCGAGGGAGTCATTGAGTTGTCGACTAACCAAGGAGTATGGATGATATGGAAGACAAGTAGAGGTAGAGAATCACTGCTGAAATCCCCGGGTGGTAGATCTATGCTATGAATATCTAGTGACGCTAGGAGGTAGAGGTAATAGGGATTCAACTTGTTAACAGTGTTGTGCGTAAATGTATCTGCTAAATGAATTTTTACACAGATTCCATGATTTTGATTTTTGAACCAAGAAGCTAGAGGTAGAAGGTACCCTTGGCCGATGGATCCCAATAGATGTTGAAATGACGTCAAGATTTTGCCAATGCCTGCTCTTGAGCCTAACTACACTCTTCGAGTCCTAACTAGTTGTTTTCCCCATAGATTTAAGTTTTGGCCAACCCTCCAAGCACTACCAAAACGGTTGAGTTCTCCTAGTGCATTAAGTAGTAATAAGAATATTATTATAACCAGTTATCATATGGAAATGCTCACTAGGAGATATTTAGTAAGGAAAAACTCATACTAAATGTTGAATGCTAAACACTAGGAAAACCCTGCATCACTAGGAGAAGCTTCACATTCTAGTAGTGAAGTGAAGTGGTTTTTGACCTAGCCTCATGAGTACTCTTGATTACTAACTGTGAACTTCCAGGCGGTTATATATGATCTTCTACTTACGTAGGTGAAAATTGCAACTAGGTAAAAAAAAACATGTAGATAGGTCACCATGAATGTCTTAACCCCAAGTGTCTTAACAGTTCACACTTTCAGAATGTAGATTTTGATCATTGCAGTTTGTACCATCCAAGCTTACTTTAATATATACTGAGAGGACCCCAGCTTAGCATCGTAGATTATGAAACAGCATGGTTTTTTATTTAAGCTATCATAGTTCGTTATGTTCAAATTGAATGGAAGAGTAACTATTTCCTAGCATGTAGCATCGACTACATCCTCACATATATCTGGCCTCAAACATTGACAGAGAAGGTGTCTAAATTCTTGCAGATCAACTGGAAACAGATTCTCAAATTGGTTGCTCTTACCAGCGGGTTGGTGCCCTACATTAGTTTCTGGATCCTTCGGCTACCAATCAAAACCTAACTCACATAATTGGCGCAATCTCTGTTCTGTGGATACTTCGCATCACTTGTTCTTGCTGTCAACGGTTTCGGACATCTAGGACCATCAGCCGTCATGTTCCAAGACTCATATATGTGTGCTTCTGGCTCCTCGTTCTATATGTTTTGTACCTCGTCCTAAGGCTCATCCATGGTACTTTTGCTGGTGCGTCCCCGTCAATAGCATCCGCTCCAGCATTATTCTCAGTTCATTCTTATTTCTAAATTATCTTATCTTCGTTTCAATATAGGTTATCTCTTTGTGGTGTTGAACTTTTCTTTTTGTTTTTGCAATATAGGTTTGCTTGGCAAACATCAGTAGAGACTCTGATGGTAGCACTTCATCTTAGGTACTCATCGGTTGTTATATATGTTTGCACTTTCCAGTATAAATAGTGAATGAATTGGATTGGTTTTGCAGATGATAATTTGAACTTTTCCTTTCTCCTTCAATGTTTTGCAGGCTTGTCAGGCCCCAAAGGCAGCGAATTTTGGTTGGTGAATGGTGATGCTGTCATATGACTAATAGTATAAGGTGGTAAATCGTTGTGATGTCTAAGCTAGATTAATGTTCTTTGGTTCCAGGACTATTAGGCACTAATGCACTAGCTAACATGCTATCACTCATCTCTACGAGGTTAGCATAGAACAGGGCTGTAGTCCCGGTGCTCAAGGGCCTTTAGTCCCGGATGCGGAGCCGGGACTAAGGTTTCGGGACTAAATGTCCCACCTTTAGTCCCGGTTCCGCTGCCCGGGACTAAAGGTCCATTTTAGTCCCGGTTGGTAACACCAACCGGGACTAAAGGCTTCGCCGTGGTGCGCCACCTGGCCGCACCTTTTAGTCCCGGTTGGTGTTACCAACCGGGACTAAAAGAGTTTTTTTTTTTTTTCTTTTCTTTTTCCTTTTCTTTTTCCTTTTCTTTTCTTTTTGGTTTTCCCTTTTCGGTTTACAATTGTATTATTATTATTTTCGAATGCGTATTGTTCGCTGCTTGTTTATGTAGACGCCGCGCACCTATAATTTATAATTTAGATCATTACATATAAATAAATTACATAACACTATTTATATATTATACATATCTATAGATCTATGATATAAAATTTACATGTCTCCGTCACGGATAAAGTATTTACAACTTAATTGTTCTCCGCCACTCAAGCATCATACAAATGATCATCTTGGTTTGGTTTGAGTGGCTCGTCGGGTTGAAGAAGTACTCGCCGGCGGGATTTAGGACTTGGTCGTTAAGAAATCCCACGATTGTCTCCCTGAATTCCTTTTAGACGGACTTGTCAACACCTTCTCCCTCAACTACGTCTCCTATAGTAATCATTAAAGAAAAAAAGTTATAGATATGTATAAGATTTATTAAATAGCAACAAATAATTGAAATGAACTTATTATATATACATGTTACATACTTTTGCGTGGTCAAGATTTGATCCTTTTTCATAGACATTTAGAAATTCGTAGACATAGTATCCGCATAAATTTTTGCCCCTGGGGCTGCCGTAGAATCCACCGATGTAGCATAGGCTTCGAAAGTGGCGCTTTTAAATCTGGACGGTGTTTACACGAACCAAGCCCAAACCCTAGCAATAAAACGATCATTATTAATTATCTATTACAGAGTTAAAGAGCTGAAAGTAATATTTAGAGATCGAAGTTACCCTTGGATAATATCTATCATTCCTTGGTAATCTTCCAGTGGTTTTCTCAACGAGTCATAGATTATCAAATGAGATTACCAGAGATCAATCACAATTAGTATCCAATGAAAGCTGCATTTGTGTGTAGGCAAAATAATTATTTATCTTCACACTGATCTCATCAATTGGGTTAATAGAATGTACGTACACACGATAATGATACTTACTTAAAGTTATAGGGAAAGAGTATATATCTTTTTATCTTTTGATTGATCAAGTACCTCCGTAGATTTCTCTCCGTTTGAACTCTCCATATGGCATGCGGAGTCTTGGGGTCTTTGAATACAACATAAGGATCTACAAATCCAACCTCCTTGTCATTTCTAGCTCTGAGGTCCCTCATCATGTTTCTGCATATGTATAGCCGGTTTCCGTAATTAGTTATACATATACATGATAAGTTTACAGTGACATTATTAAAAAGAAAGAATCACTTACACACGTAAGCAGCGGTGATTAGAGCTTTGTCCGAGCGTCCATGTGGCATAGCTGGTGTAGCTCATTAAATTGAACATAAATAACATCATCACTACGGAAGTAACGATGGTTTCTAATTCGGACGCAAATATAGTCATACGCTCTTACGCCACACGCATCGAGGTACCACTTGTTTAGTAAGTACATCTGCGTGCCAAGTTTGTTGAAGGCCGCGAGGGGTTGCATGGACTCTTGCCATATTCATATGTCTTCGATAATGATCAATTTCTTTTACACTTTCAATTGCTGCCCCAGCTATCATTTGGGATAAGGTAAGACCAGTGTCCTCGAAAAAAGTTTCAAGATTCTCATAGTTCAAACCTGGAGGTAACTGCTAGTCTAGCACGTCGATGTTTGAACCATATTGATTCCCAACGACTAGCGGGGGGGCGATTGCTTTGATTGTTGTTCCCCGAGCTGTGCTACACCCTTGCGTGCTCTTTTCCCTTTCTTCTCTCCTTCTAGGGATTTGGTTAGAGTGCACTCATAGTCGGATAAAGATGACGATTCTTTTCTCGAGCTGCACGCCTCTTTTTTTATTGAGCCTCAACCCTTTGCCGTAGATTTTTCGGCTTTAGCAAGAGGTAGGGCTTCTCGGGGTTTCGCTTGGATTCTCTTTCATCCTTAAGTCTCTTGAAGAAACTGTCCACATCGACTTTTACCGAAGCTTCTATTTCTGCACCGGTCTTCTCATAGGATAGCTTCTTAGGAATGACAGGTTGTTTCTTCTCAGAGGCTTTCTTTTTGGGCTGCGGGGCGGCCGACACATTTGATCGTGTGGCCGGCCTCTTCTTCAATGGTGGGTCCACCGGTTTTCGGCGCTGGAGCCACGTGTGGGCGAGCGATGGCGCGGCCGATGGGGGGTTGGAGCCCGACGTGGAGGCGAGGGGGCAGCCGGTGTCGGTGTTGGAGCCCGAGGAGGCGGCGTTTGAGCCCGAGGTGGCGGGGTTGGAGCCCGAGGAGGCAGCGTTGGAGCCCGAGGTGGCGGGGTTGGAGCCCGAGGAGGCGGCGTTGGAGCACGTGGTGGCGGGGTTGGAGCCCGAGGTGGTGGTGTTGCAGCCCGAGGTGGTGGCGTTGCAGCCCGAGGAGGCGGCGTTGCAGCCTGAGGCGATGCAGGCTGTGTCTTGCCTTTGCCCTCGTCATCACCGCAAAGCACTATGACATGTTGGTGACCACCTGTGAAAACCAAAGAGGTATATGAGTAAACCGCTAACTAAGGGAATGCAAAATAAAGTTAGTGATTAAATGTATCATCAAGTTTCATCCGCACCTAGGGTTAGGTTCATGACGAGGAGGTGGTGGTAGACTACTAGGTGATGCCCCAGGAATAATGATGTAGCGCTTGCGCCAACAAATGAAAGCCTTCTCTGCTTGTCCTAGAGTCTTCTCTCCATCACCTCCTTCTATCTCAAGCTGCACATTTTCGAAGCCTTTGACAACTCTATCCACCGAGACACTAGCATATCCAGTTGGAACTATCGCCCCATGGATTCTTGGTGTCTTCGTAGGGTCGATATGAGTTACAACACCGACAAACAACCATGACTGTGGCAGCCCCCCGTGGAATATGCAGCTCACATGTTGTCTTAGCTTCAGTGGACGTCATCACCCGGAAAGCGCAGCCCCACGTCGTCTTGAATAGTTGGCACCTCCGTGGAAGCGCAAAGCGCTTTTTCAACCGGACGGGGGGGCTAATGTTGACTCCAGGCTCTGATGTAGTTTGCCTTTGCATAGAACTTACTGCTTCCTGCACTTGCCTTTTGATTTCCTCGTTCATTCTCTCTTCAAGTGCTTTCTCTCGTTGTATCGCTTCACGAGCCGCTGCTTGTGACTCCATCACCATTGCCTCCAACCTACGCAATCGCTCTGCCTCCTCTTCCTTCTTTCTTTGGCGGCTTCTATAAGTGGGTCTATCTTGAGGGAAGCCATGCTCCCACGATATCTCCCCATAGCCTCTTGTTCGCCCACCGTGTTCAGCAGTCTCCAGGGCGTATGTCAGCTCACCCTTCTCTCTATTTGGCTGCCAGACGCCACTTTCAACTAATCCTCGGGCATAGGCCATTCTCTGTCCCACTCTCTGCAGCTTCTCGCCGTACACTACCTTTCCGGTCTCTAGGTCCAGGGTTCCCCCATGACCGAAGAACCAATACTTGGCGCGTTCAGGCCAGTGCAGTGATTCTGGTTCCATCCCCTTGTCAACAATCTCCTGTTCCAGCTTCCGCCACTTGGGAATAGCCAGTCCGGTAGCCACCTGAACCCAAGTGATGGTGGTATTGCTTGTGTCTAGCATTTTCCTCGATTACGGATCATCCGTGCCTGCGACCCTCATCGAGTTCTTGAACCGCATACGAACTCATCCCAAAAAGCCTCAACTTGACGTAGGCCTTATTGGTGAAATCCCGTGTCCGGTTATTTACAACAAAAGTCTTGTGCGGTTTCTTCTTCCAAGCCTGAAATTGTTTGGCCATCTTACGCATAGCCCAAATTTGAACATTCTCCTTCAAAGCTTCATCCTGTGTATCGAGCGTGAAATGTTGAAGGATATCTAGCCAAAGCAATTCCTTGTCACGATCCGAGACAAAACTAATATTAGGGTCATCTTTACATTTGTCTCCATTCTCGAGCACCGATCGGGAGCCTGTCCCCTTACAAGGTACCCACAAAGTGCGCAACAAATTTCTTTGAATGTTCCCCAAGTACTTGGCCTGTACCCTCGTCAAATTCCGACAGAATGTACCCGACCCTCCAACGGCTTCTTCGGGCCTCGCACTTTTCTACTACTCCCGGTAATTGTCGCCGATCCAGAGGACTACACAAACAAGCATAAACATATTAATACAAAAGCCATTCTTTTTAATTTCATGTATATACATATAGACTAGATTGTAGATAGACCTCATCAGGATTGTCTCCCACAAGTTCTTCATAATCAGCGAAGTACTGACTCCCATCATCTATTTGTTCATTTCCATCACCTTGGACTTTGGGATTTTGGTTGCCGCCATTTGTTGATTATGTCCATCATTGCCTCATCCATGTTATCATTCGGATCGGCCATTTACGCAAAAGTTGTTAATTATAAGATGTTAGAATTCAATTTGTCATGTAGCGACAAGAAAGTTAATAAAGTTAAATAAAAGTACCATTAATAAAGTTACTTGACATAAAGTTACATAATAAAGTCACATGATATGAGAAAGTTAATAAAGTTAAATAAAAGTACTATTAATAAAGTTCTTTGGACATAAAGTTACATAATAAAGTCACGTGATATGAGAAAGTTAATAAAGTTAAATAAAAGTACTATTAATAAAGTTCTTGGACATAAAGTTACATAATAAAGTCACGTGATATGAGAAAGTTAATAAAGTTAAATAAAAGTACTATTAATAAAGTTACTTGACATAAAGTTACTTGAAATTACATAATGAAGTTACATAATGAAGTTACATAATAAAGTTACTTGACATCATATATATGTAAGTTAATAAAGTTACTTGACATAAAGTTACATAATAAAGTCACATGATATGAGAAAGTTAAGTCGTGTCTTGTTCGTCCGGTTGGTGTTGTTCGTAAAAAGTTAAGTCGCCGCTAACTCGCTAAGTCGCCGTGTGTTGTTCGTCCCGGTTGGTCGCTAAGTCGTCGTTAGGTTCGTCCGGTCGTCACTAGGTCGCCGTTAGGTTCGTCCGGCCGTCGCTAGGTTGTCGCTTGGTTCGATCCCTGTCGCCGCTAGGTTGTCGCTTGGTTCATCCGGTCGTCGCTAGGTCATCGCTTCGTTCGTCCGGTCGTCGCTAAGTCGTTGATATATCGCGTCGCTAAGTCGTTAGGGTTTCAAATAAAATTACGGCCGTTCGTGCTCGCTAAGTCGTTAGGGTTTTGAATAAATTTATGGTGTCAAGTTACCATTAATAAAGTTAATTATATTATAAGTTATACTTGTAATCCGGTGTCAAGTAACTAGACATAATTATATTATAAGTCCGGTCGCCGCTAGGTCATTAGGACGTCGTTAGGGTTTCGAATAAAATAAATTGTTTTGATTCGCTCCACGAATATCGTTAATTCGCGCGTATGCGTGTGCTCTCTTTCTCTCGACAAGTCCTCTGCATGGAGATGCTCTCGGCCACACACATACATGCATCGCCCCGCTCGATGGCCGCCCACAAACACACAAACGCGATCGACTCGATGGCCGACGCAACACATAACACAAGATGGCGGCGCCACCGTCAAGCGCGTGAAGGACGGCGACGGCGTGGAGGCTTCACCGGCCGGGCGTGCCTCGGTGCGCGCGGCTCCTCGCTTGAGACGTCGACGGTGCGGGGCTCGCCGGGCCGGAGAAGAAGAGGAGGCCGAGCGCCCCCCGCCTCCGGGCCGGAGGAGAAGAGGCGCGGCGGGCCTCCCCGGGCCGGAGAAGAACGCTGGGAGGACGAGGACGGGCGGCGCAAGACGGTTGAGGACGAGGCCGGGCGGCGCACGGTTGAGGGAGGGAGAGGCGGGCGGGCCTCTCGCCGGAGAAGAAGGGGAGGCGGCGCCGGCTCGGGAGGACGAGGACGGCCGGGCGGCGCCTCGAACGACGGGCGGGGCGCGCTTCGCCGGGCGCCTGGATCGGGCCGGGAAGATGGAGGCGGCGGCGGCTCCGCCCGAGAAGAAGGCGGGTGGTGCGTGCGGGCGCGCCGGACAAGATGGCGCAGCTGGGCGCTTCCTTCGCCGGGCGGCGGTGCTTCTCCGCTCGGGACGAGGGGTGGCGCGCGGGCGCCCTCCGGCCGACGCGGCGCACGTTTACGCCGGAGAAGGAGGCAGCGGCAGGCGGCGCTGGGGGACGAGGGCGACGACGGCGGGGGAGCGGCGGCGGTTAAGGCAACCTCGATCCGGTGGAGTCGGAGGAGGAAGACGATCTGTGGTGATTATATACCGAGGCAACTTTTAGTCCCCGGTGCCAGCCAAAGAATCGGGACTAAAGGACCTTTAGTCCCGGTGCCAACCACCAACCGGGACTAAGTCCAACCTTTAGTCCCGGTTGGTGGTTGGCACCGGACTAAGGTCACCTTTAGTCCCGGGGTTGGTGGTGTGGCCCGACTAAAGGTGTTTTTGCCCAACAAAGACTGAGATTACAGTTTCTTATTTATTTATGCTTACAATAATTACTTTAATTTTGTTAATTGCATAGTAAATAAAATATTAGGTATTAATTTCTTAAAAAAAATAACAGTTCCATTTTTTTTTGACTAATTGCTTTTATAATAAATTTTGGAACATAAAATCTTTCATTCCTTTATAATAGCAAACTTAAATATAAAAAATAATTAGTATTTTGTTAATGCAAAAATGTATTACTTAATTTAAATATCTTAAAGTAGGTGTTTTTGATAGAAAATTTGTTTGTGCATTATTTAAACGTAAATTCTATTTATTTATCATTATTTATCTCCAAAATCGTGATATATGTGATATTGACCATTACATCGGATTATTTTTAAAAGATTTTTTCTTTTCTTATTTATTTATGCTTATAATAATTATATTAATTTTGTTAATTGCATAGTACATAAAATATTAGGTATTAATTTGTTAAAAAATGACAGTTCCATTTCTTTTTGTCTAATTGCTTTCATAATAAATTTAAGAACATAAAATCTTTCCATCCCTTATAATAGCAAACTTAAATATAAAATCTTTGCATCCCACATGTCATGTCAATATTTGAAATGATATAAATTAAGAACAACTAATATAAACATCTTATGTTACAATTGTCACATACACATACTCTAATACACTCTATTTATTAGGCGGGCCACAGTAGTGATCTTTTTTTTTTGACGTATGTTCCTTGGTCATGATCTTGGCGTAACCATGGAGTGTCCTCGGCATTTATCATGATGCTCGGATCTTTGGTCACATTGAAAGGCGTGATTCGGTCATCCCTTTCATAATCTTTGAAAATATCGACTTGTCATCAATTCCCACAATGTTTCTTTTCCCCCGAGAGAACTATATGGCGTTTTGGCTCATTCGTTGATTTGTTGTCATTTTTTTTCCTCTCTTACTTTTTGTAGACATGTCTTTCACATAGAATACGATTCACATCAGCGGCAAGGACGAATGGTTCACCTTTGTATCCAACATTGTTGAGGTCCACTTGTTGTCATTCCATAGTCTTTGTCAATTGTTACCCCACCTCCGGTATTCTTGACCCATTGGCACTTAGGAACAAAGGGACTTTAAAATTAGGTGCGTAGTCTAGTTCCCAAATCTCCTCTATGCGGCTATAATATGTTTGTCTGTTTCCATTCGGGTCGGTGGCGTCTACACGAACCCTTGTTTTTGGTTCGTGCTTTTTTATCTTAGCCTAGGGTGTAAAATGTATTTCCATTTATCTCGTACCCTTTGTGCGTGAGGATGTGCCATGATGGTTGCCTAGCCAACAAATATAGTTGCTCATCAATCTGGTCATTGCCCCGACATTCTTTTTCGTAACCAATCACTGAAAGTGTCCATGTCTTGACGCATAAGCCAAGCTTCATTCTTCTCGGGAACCGAGATCGTAGAAAGTCCTTGTGTTTCTTGACATACGGCTCCACCACGGATGAGTTTTCAAGAACGTGTAGTGTGCTTTATTGAAACAATCGTCCCCCCGTGATGTAGGTTTTCTTTCCAATCATTCCCTTTCCGCTCAGTCTCCCCTCGTGTCGTGATTCGGGAACACCAATTGGGTCAAGTTCGGGGAATGAATTCAACACAGAACTCAATGACCTCCTCGTCCCATAGCCCTCTGCGATGCTTCCTTCGGGCGAGCACGCTGGTGGACATATTTCTTCAGGACTCCCATAAACCTCTCGAAAGGAAACATATTATGCAGAAACACAGGACCAAGAATATTGATCTCCTTGACCACATGAACTAGGAGGTGTGTCATGATATCAAAGAAGGATGGAGGGAATACTAACTCAAAGCTGACAAGACATTGAACCACATCATTCGTAGAGCAAGCAAGTTCCGTGGATTGATTGCCTTCGAGAAATTGCATTGAGGAATGCACATAGCTTAACAGTTGCTAGACGTACATGTGGAGGTAGAATTCCTCTTAATGCAACTGGAAGCAATTGCGTCATAAGCACATGGCAGTCATGCGACTTTAAGTGCAGAAATTTCTTCTCGGGCACATTTATTATACCTTTTATATTAGAGGAGAATCCAGATGGAACCTTGATGCTGCTTAAGCATTCAAACATAATTTCTTTCTCTTCATTGCTAAGAGTGTAGCTAGCAGGTCTTAAATATTGGCGTCCATCATCTGTCTTCTCTGGATGCAGGTTGTCTCGCTCTTCCATACGCTGCAAGTCTTGTCGTGCTTCAAGTGAATCCTTAGGCTTCCCATACACACCCATGAATCCTAGAAGGTTCACACAAAGATTCTTTGTCGGTGCATGACGTCGATTGCATTACGGACCTCTAGGACTTGCCAATACGGTAGCTCCCAAAATATTGACTTCTTCTTCCACATGGGTGCATGACCATTTGCATCTTTTTGGAACCCGGTTGGCTGCCCCTGTCCCTTACCAAAATTACTTTCACATCCTTAACCATCTCAAATACATCTTCTCCAGTTACATTTGCGAGGCTTGAGTCGGTGGTCCGCCTTACCTTTAAAATGCTTGCCTTTCTTTCTAACTGGGTGATTCACGAGAAAGAAATCAACGATACCCAAGGTACACGACCTTTCTGCATTTTTTTCAAATATATACTATCAAGATCATCAAAATAGTGTGTGCATGCATTATATCCCTTGTTTGACTGCCCCACGAAAGATTACTTAGAGCAGGCCAATCATTGATTGTCACAAACAACGGTGCTCGCAGTCGAAATGTTCCTGTTTGTACTCATCCCACATACGAACACTGTTTCGCTCCATAAAAGTAGAAGTTCTTCAATCAATGGCCTTAGATACACATCAATGTCATTGCCCGATTGCTTCGGCCCTTGGATGAGCACCGGCATCATAATGAACTTTCGCTTCATGCATAACCATGGAGGAAAGTTGTAGATACATAGTGTAACAGGCCAAGTGCTATGACCTTTGCTCTCGCTCACCAAAAGGATTCATACCGTCCGTACTTAGAGCGAACCTCAAGTTTCTTGCGTCTTTTGCAAACTCGGAAACTCCCTATCTATTGCTCTCCACTGAGACCCATCAGCAGGGTGTCTCACATGTTGTCTACCTTACGGTCTTCTTTGTGCCACCGCAACAACTTTGCATGGTCCTTGTTTCTGAAAAGACGTTTCAGACGAGGTATTATAGGAGCATACCACATAACCTTTGCAGGGATTTTCTTCCTAGGACGTTCTTCCCCCTCAACATCGCCGGGGTCATTTTACCGATCTTATACCGTGATGCTTTACATACGGGGCATTCCTCTAAATTCTCGTAGTCCTTGTCACGGTATAGGATGCGGTCGTTAGGACATGCATGTATCTTACGGATTTCTAATCCCAATGGACCAGACGATATGTTTTGCTTAAATGCGTAGTGGTGGGCAACTCATTAGGGTTCGGAAGCATCTTTTTTTGGATCTTCAATAACTGTCCAAATGCCTTATCGGATACACCATTCTGTGCCTTCCATTTCAACAACTCCAGTGTTGTACCCAATTTTTTTTGCCCATCTTGGGCGGATGGGTATAATAATTTCTTGTAATCTTCTAGCATGCGGTCAAACTTTGCCTTCTCTTTTTTCACTTTCACATTCTTTACATTGCATCACGAATGGCATCACCAAGAGCATCACCTTCACCGGGGAGCACCTCCCTCTTCTTGACTTCTCCCATTGATGTATCATCGAAGCCACCGAGTTGAGCAATAAGGTCGTCAGGCTTCA
This sequence comes from Chrysopogon serrulatus, assembly GCA_015844335.1. Lineage (NCBI taxonomy): Eukaryota > Viridiplantae > Streptophyta > Magnoliopsida > Poales > Poaceae > Chrysopogon > Chrysopogon serrulatus. Next base: position 26,272 of record JADLZL010007317.1, read on the forward strand.
GTTGTTCTTGTTCTTCTTCACATTCTTCCATCATTATCCCGGTTTCTCCATGCTTGGTCCAACAAATATAGTTTGGCATGAAACCCGACTTCAACAAATGTGAGTGAATATTTCTAGAGCTAGAATATTCTTTCAAATTCTGACACAAGGCACATGGGCAACGTATGAATCCATCCCGCTTGTTTTCCTCGGCCACTCTTAAGAAATAATGCACACCATCAATGAATTCTTTAGAGCGGCGATCGACATTGTACATCCAACCACGTGTCATTTATGCGCATTGCAACATAAAGTATGATAAGTTTCTAATTTTTACTACAGAAATAAAAGTAACAAATAACCTAAAATTCTCTATTTCTAATTTTTCTCAACAAGCAAAATTAAAAAAAACACCAAAGTTCTCTATTTCTCTAAATAATCAAGAAATTATGTAGGCATACTAGTTATAATTAACTAATTAACCCGGTCACAAAGTTATTTATTTTTCCTAACTAATCATGAAATGTGGCATGCATACTAGTTTAAATTAACTAATAAACCCGATCACAAATTTCAAAAATAAAGTATTCGAAGTAACTAACTAACACATAACCTAAAATTCTCCATTCTTATTTTTCCTAAACAAATTTTATATTCATACTTAGTTATAATTAAATAATCCTTCAAATGTATTATTTATACTTAGTTATAATTAACTAATTAACCAGATCACAAATTATAAACTAAAGTATTATCAAATGTTATTTTTTAAAAAACTAATTTAGTATTTTACTAACTAAACCAAAACATATGGTAGACATAATAGTAATAAATGGTGTATGCTAATTTTTAGGGTCTTAATTGTAGTAATCTACATTAAAATATTTAAACGATGAAGTGATTGGAGTTTAAAATAGTGTAGAAATCAAAAATGAAAAACCACATGTATAACACCACAAAATGAGATAACCTGCAGCTAAAACTTGAGAAGATGAAGTTAGTAACCTCTAAACAAGTAAATGACGGCGTAGAAGTGATGAAATGAATCAATAGCCGGAGATGTGAGCACAAATCAATCGAGAACACATGAAGAACGTGAAGAACAAAGAAGAAAGTGAGCTCGGGCAGCTCGGCCGGGGAGGAAGAAGGATTCAAATATGGGGGAGGATTTAATCCCGGTCCCTAACACCAACCGGGACTAAAGTCCCATCTTTAGTCCCTATTTGGTGTCATTGATCGGGACAAAACCTTTAGTCCCGGTTGGTGTTACTAACGGGACTAAAGATGGACCTTTAGTCCCGGTTGGTAACACCAACCGGGACTAAAAGTCCCCAGCCCAACGGCTATGGTGTCAGGCATCTGCGGGGGGACTTTTAGTCCCGGGCGCCAATTTTCGGGAGCTATTGCTCATTTTGCCCAAGTGACCAAAGGCCTGTTCTGTAGTAGTGATATCGATTTACATATTCGGGCAATGCCCTTTGCAATTCTGAATCTTAAGTATACCTTTCTCCACCGAGATGCCCAGATGAATGAGGTGCTTCATCTATGTGTAGCTTGCTAATACAAGCTTTGTTTTGCTATTTCTCCACGGACGAAAAGTAATGTTAAGTGGTATGCACACTTTACGTAGGCGTCATTGACTATCACTGACAAGTGGTCCTTGTGATTTGCATGCATGGTTTTATGCCATTGGCTATCATTGACGTGTGGTCCTTTTGATTTGCATGGGTTATCACTGGCAAGTGGTCACTGTGATTTGCACGATTACCATTGGCTGCTAGATGAGCTAGCTTGTCATCTCTGTTGGCAAACAGCTAATATAAACTCCGACTCTGGTAATCCATAGGAAATTCCGCAAACATCACTCAAAGTCAAAGATGAGATGACTTAGCTTCTTACATTAAAAAATAAATTATTTTCTATTAAGACTATCCGGTCACATTGCTTTCTTAAAAGCAGAGGTTAACTCGTTTAAAGAAAAAACAGACTATTGGACTTGATTTTTTATGCTTAATTTGATTTGAATTTGACACTCACTTTCATTGGTGCTTGCTACACGGAAGGTGGAGCTAGAAACTTTAGCTCAAATGATTCTTATTGTGCGATAAAAAGATATAGTATTTTTCTGTAATACAAAGAAATTTTTTCTTTACACTTTTCTTACAAGCCCGAGCGGTTGCCCGATCGGTGGTGGCTCCGCCACTACATGAAAGGCCAAAATATCCTTGAGAGCTAGAAGTAGCCGGTGGACATGTTAGGAGAACAGATGATCCTAGCCCCAGGCCATTTTGGACGCTGCCTGGCCAGTCAACTCATGTTCAACCACAATTCAAAAAAAATGAAAAAAAAACTCATGTTCAACCAAACATCTCCTTGCAGAGTGACGCCATGCCAATTAATCTAACTTGCAAAACTGAATATATATCAAGTAACTGAATGCTTTAACTAGATGAGTAAGCTGGCCTCTCTATTGGAGGCTTGGAGCTTCCTATGGCTACAGTGGCCGATGAAGCCAAACCGATAAAAAAAAATAGTGGCTTCACCAGCTTCTAGTAATTAGGAAGGAGGGGAGAGGAAAAGAGTTTCATGAACAATAGTAATATAGTAGCAGCAGGTGAAGCCGAAGCTATTAGAAGCACCATCGAAGAAGGCCCAGCCCTCTGAAAGCACTAGCCCTTCCTCTCATGTTTTTTTTTTTTTAATTTTATTTTTACCTTCTATGTGTTGCTTTCCTAGTCAAACTCTCCACAGGAAAACATACAGTTGACCTGTAGGGTCAAACAATGTTCTCAAATGACAAATGGTGGGTGTAAACTTCACAAAGTCGTTGTTCACTGACAAAGTGGGCCTGCTTTGATTTGCACGGTTCAGCCAGATCGGTCGGAGCAAAGGCTGCGATATTGCGTATTGCGAGATGATGTGTCGGGAAATCCCACAAAAGTACAAATAACAGCTTTGACGATCTGCTGCAAGCTCAAGCACGCATCACTCCCGGCTACATGGGCCGATCTGATCGGGCTGCTCCTGGTTACGTCTAGTTTCGTGGGCCACCAAATTTGATCTCCTAGCTCCACAAGTGTTGCCTCGGCACTGTAGTAGTGTATATCAAATTTTTATCTAACCGTGCAAAACTCAACAAAACAAATGGTGAACGGAGAAGTACGTTTGTAAATACGGTTGGGCCACATTTATTAACATACTTCCCTATTCCCCAAATTTATTACTCTCTCTGTCCCCAAATAAATTAATTTTAAGAATTTAAAAAATGTAACTAACTTTATATTAAAATATATTCTATAATAAATCTAATGGTACTAATTTGATATTATAAATATTAATATTTTTCTAAAAATTTGGTCAAAGTTTAAAAAGATCTTAGAATAATTTTAGAATTATATTTATTATTAAAAAACAGAGGGAGTAACATATTTGTTCAGGCCTGGTGCATGAGGCCACTGTAGTAGTGAACCGTATTCACTTCACTAGGCCACCAAATTTTTGGAGTCAACCTATAAAAATTTATAGTATGTTAATTAATCATACACCATATTCCCTCGTTTAACATTCTCACATATTTTGCCTAACCGTATTCCCTCCAACTAAAATAAAACTTCTCCAGATAAAACTTTGCAAGCGATACCTTTTGTCATTCACTGCATATACAGATATACTTCATTTCTTTAGTTACGTATTTTATGTTTTTTCTTATGTATATAAACAGAAATTATCGACGAATTGTTCTTTCTTCCTTTGCATTCGAAGACAGACACATGTTGACATGTTGTGTAGCATACAAGAAGCTACACAGATATATCTGAACTAGGAAGAGCCGCGCGCTTCGCCGCGCGCGCGGGAGGATTTCGCGCCTGGCCTCTCTTTTGTATTGGGCTTTTCTGATTTTGCGCTTGGCTGTACATGTCATGGGCCTTTGTTTGGGCTTTTCGTAGTGGATGGCCTACTTGGCTTCTGGGGGCTTTTTTTTTTTTTTTTTTCATTTTATTCGCCGGCCAACCTTCTTTCAATGCGTAAAAATCTGGCCGTCCTCATTATTGCAACCGGTGACGGAGGTGTTTTCCATATATATATGTGAACCACAGGGGAGTTGGAAATATCTTTTCCTTTGTTGGTTGGTAGGTGACCGTCTCTATTGTCTCCGGTAGATCTCGAGCAAGTAGACTCCGGTGTCCATGGTTGGGAGCAAGCGGCGTGCGGTCTTTGGCCGAACTGGGTGGACGCCCTCGCAAGTTACTTCGGGAGGTACAGGCTTGTGGATTTATGTTGTTGTCTGTGTCTACGTCGCCGCGTTTTGCCTGCATTATTGATTAAAGTTGTGGTGGGTGCAGCTTGGTCCGGGGACCAGTGTTGTTGGTGGTCGTGTGTGATGGGTTCTGCACCGGTGTGGACGGAACCAACTTGCCGCTTCTACCGGCGTCGGCATCCGATCTTCGCTGCTTTTGACTGGTCGGCGTTGACAGGTGCCCTTGATGCTGAAGGGTTTGCTCATCTACGTGGCCGATTTGAGGATACGGACTACGTTTTTCGTGCCTCGGGTAATCATAGTTTTGCACTCAAATCGCATGGATTTGTTTTCATCCGGATCGGATCTATGGTTGACTCGGATCGGCACTGTTCACGCACATTGTTCCGATTCACTTGTCGGGGAGGGGGTTGTTTCGTTTCCTTGCTTTGCTTACCTTTTCTTGTGTTCCCTGTTTTTGATTTTGCCTTGGTTGTTTGTCATAAACTCTCTTGTGCGAGTGGCGTCTTGTTCTACGTCCAAGCGCTCCATGCTCAAGGATATCACCGAAAAGTTTGGGCTGCGCAGTGCTTGATATGGGGTTTTTATCTGCAGAATCTGGTTTGCGGTGTTGCTTGGATTGACATGGAGGTTCCACCGCCCGAGGTTGGTGGTGTCAAAGGCCGTGAGAAATTCCTCGGTGTGGAGTCCATGTTGAGGGTGGATGCCATTGAAGATGTTTCTGGCCGTGCTATTGATTGGTTGATCAAGAATTGCCGTGTCAAGGTTGTTGATCCGCATTATGAGAAGATGAAGGAGTTGGAGGGTAAGGTTAAAAGAATGGACACTACAAAGTGTCCATTTATTCGAGAAAATTGTGTGTGCAAGGAAAATGAGGAAGCTCGAGGCGCCGCTATGCTGATCTGTTTTCGGATGCCAAGAATGTGCTTAAGGAGTTTGATGATGTTACTCCGACAGTCGTGGTGGCTTCTTCACGCCCTGGAGCAACTTGTGGTTGAACTGTCAGTGCTGATTGAAAAAGGGGATGCAATGTCGGCCCCTCGCACTGATATGGTAAGTCCGGATTCCATAGTTCCGCAGCTATGTAGTGTGGTAGTGTGATCATGATACATAGAATTTGTTGGTGTTGCTGTTTAAATTAATAATCATTTGGTTGCAGGGCTGAGCCTGGACTGCTTTGGATATGGTCACTCTTATCAGAGGTGACCATTGGAAAGGATTGCTTTTGATGTGGGATGATAGGTAGTTTCCCCACTAAATAGTATTGTAGGTTTAGTGGCCGCAACTTTTGGAAATTTGTCGTTTGGGATGGTGGCCTTTAAGCAGCAGCCGGCTGGTTGTGTCTATATGCAGCAAGGATGATGTTGTGCTGGAAGCTTTTGGGAACCTGATATTGTTCCTGGCAGTTTGTTGGTAAAGCAGTTGATTTAGTAAGGTTGGACTCAGTATAGTGATGGGAAAATGTAGGTTGAAACTCCTATGGTAGGAGCCTGTGTGCGCTTGGAACAATATGGAAACGTCTTGTTTCTATTCCAGAGTGCATATTATATTTATAGTCAAGCTTGTAATGTGGACATGTTTCTGAATGGAATGCCATGTTACTTCCATTATGATCTCTCTGCAATTTGGATTGCATGGTGTTACGATGTTTTAAGAATTGTTGTGATGCAGTGTTAAGGATATGGTATATATAATGTATTGTCGTGCCTTCTTGTAGTTCTTGGCATTGTTGAATGTATATTCTTTCTTGGGTTGGTAGAACTGTTAGCTTGAAATTGATATGCCATGTTTGTGTGTTATTGGTAGGAAAGGTTATAAATAGACGTAGATATGGTACACAAGTGGGCCTTTGGTGGACATTCACCATCTTTTTTGGTTGCAATAGGACATTTATGTGTAGCATGTAAGTTCAATAGCGTGCATGGTCCAAAGCGAAATATAGTAAATGGATTTTCCAAGAATATAGGTGCTTATTATTATATAATAAGTTGATAAAGAAATAGGGACATAATTGGTATGCTGTACAGTTCCATAAATTTGGAGTGTGAAGAGCAATTTGATTAGCAAACTGTTGATATAGTGCAGACTGCAGGTTTGGTTGGAATGCAGGTTCGCATAGATCAGGTCTGAGCCATTAAATAACACATAATTCTGTTCCATTCATTACAACCGACAGTGCAATATAGCTTAATGTCCACAACTTTGAAAAAGCGTCATGAAATGTGTACTTCGTTCAGTTGGGTACACATGGATAGTGAAGTGCGTCATCACATGTCACAGCACATTGGTTTCATACATAACATAACAGCAAATGGTTCGAAACACATAGATAAATTTTTTATTGCAGGCAGCCGTTGGAATAGGCTCGGAGCCTGTGCTGGTGCAGGCACTTGGACGTTGACGTGGAATTCAGTTGTCCATGTTGAGACGTCTCCTAGAAATTGTGAGAATCGGGATTATTATATACTCTGCACTGAAATATGCGTATAGAAATCTTTATGTTTCTCTAATAAATTTTGTAACTTCTTTTCTCTGTTTAGCATTTGGTTACCTAGATGATGTCTTGCGAACAGTGTTATCAATCTGAGGTGCCTTCCTTTTGACACCTAGAATCTGCTGGTCCCTGTTGCATTTTGCATATCAGAAAGGGTTAAAGCACCTCGATTATTATATTGTTGGTTTCTTTTAAACCGAGTACTCATTCATTTATATCATTACGTGCGAATTTGAGTAAAGCAGATTTAATTTTGATACTATACCTCATTTGGTGGAGTGGTCTCAGACTTGGTGGCACCACAGTTGCATTTGGAGTAGGAGGATCCATCTGTAAAATCTAATTTTGTCACAAACTTTTTTTATGTATAGCCATAGGATTGGAGGTACGTGCGAATTTGAGTAAAGCAGATTTAATTTTGATAGTATACCTCATCGGTGGAGTGGTCTGTCTTTGGCACCACAGCTTGCATTTGGAGTAGGAGGATCCATCTGTAAAATCTAATTTTGTCACAAACATTTTTTTTATGTATAGCCATAGGATTAGAGGAATGTACTCGCCATAATTATGTATGTACCAAAATCATACCTCCGCTACTGACTTTGTCCGACCTTGACTCATTCGATCCTCAAATATAGTTTACGTATTCATTTCCTGGGGTGTCTTTTTTACATAGGAACATAAATGCAGTAGATTGTTACAATGTACGCATTTATTAGGATTATGAAATATTTAAGCATTTATATGATGTGTGTGTATATATGTATACCAGTAGGGGTGTAGACAGTGGCAGTTCTGATGAGGAAGCCGTATTTTGTAGTGGTGTAGCATTGGGAAGTTGTGTCTCCTGAACTGGTGGAAGCTTTACCTCTGCATGATCCTGAGTCTCTGTAATCCAAAAGGTTAAGGTCATAGAAGCTAGAATATAAATGGATTGATAATATTGAGTCATTGAAATTTTACCTGCTGCTTTCAAGCTGGGTGGGTTAGTCACTTCATTAATGACTCCCAGAATTGCATCAACCTGGAATGAAATGTCCTGTCTCTGAAGAGATCGTGGTGAGACGCTAATACGTAATTCAAATAGTCGGCCATATAAATTAGTAAGTCTAGTTGGAAGGAATCCTGTTTGACTTCCATGTGTTGAGATTAGATTCTCTACTGGAACTCCAACAATTTCCTCAGCGATGGAACCAAAGAAAACCAGCTGTATGGACTCAGAGTGATTCGGCTCTGGAGACAGCACTGGGTCTTGAGCAAGCATGGAGATGCTATATCTGTATATCATGAAAGAGTATGAATGTCTATCAAACTTAACCTATGGAAGTGTAAAGTTTGTCGTACCTTGGCCCTCCATCGGTTCCCGTGCATTTGTAAGTCTTGCATTTGTAAGCACCGTCTATAATTTCAGTTTTCTTGTTGCATTTTTTGCATGCCAAGTACCACCACGCTTGGTCAGTTATGACTCTAAGGAGTTTGGCACTGACGATGAATCTTTTTGACTATGAATAAGAAAGATGAATTTGTGAGTTATTCAGTATATAAGTACAACAATGAATGAAAAATGTATATAACAGTAGAGTTCACAACATTATTGCTTACATAAATAGTATGTGGATTGTCAAATTTGGCAAGATCCTGAATGCTGATTCGCTCTGGTGTTGCCTGTGTTGTAGTAGGGCCATACCAACTTTGGTGCAAGTCGTTGTGTACAACTAAGACAAAAAATGTGTTAGTAGCTTTGGGTCATCGGACATGTATCTATTAGTAACTCGTGCAAAAGTGATACCTTTTTTTTTTTGAAATGACTGTATTGTGTTTGTACTAAGATTAGTTACCTGTTCTGTAAAGCCATAGCCTCAGGTATCTCTGGGTTTGCATACCAGCGACACAGTGTGGAGCCTTGAAGAGATAGCCTCCCTATAATCAGATGTACATAGTACTTTTTTTTATTTAAGATATAGGTTGTCGTCTATAATTAACAGTTGCAAGTTTGAATGAGGGGAGCAGTTAATTTAGGGAACACTGTACCATCGAAGCGACGGCAAGTGACAGCAACAAAAAGTATGACTACTGGGCCTCTGGAAGACATTTCCATGTATTTTTCAGCCTCGAATTCATGTGCATGATTACTCCATAGAGCAACCATTGCGGTCTCACTAAAAGAAACAGAATGTATTCCATAAGATGAAAGTAAATTACAAACTTATTGGAATCAGTTATGTACAGAAGATTACATGTATGAGTTGATGGTACTTACCCAGTTTCATTCATAATCTCAACATTGCGCAAGGGCCTAGTTCCTTTTGAGGTGTTCTGGAGTTTTATGTGTGAACACCCCTTGAGAACACCCATGGTATCTGTTATGGTAGGCCCAATTAAAAAGGGAACATGATGTGACTAATCAAACATATTCTGTAACAAAAAGGAATAAAATAGAAGGGCTATTAGATAATAACATTGGAAACTGTACCTGAGCAATATCGTATTTCATTTATTCTGGTGTTCAGGACCTCGAATGTTGCCAGGTTGTATGCATATTGTGGGAACCGAGGAGGCACTTTGGATTGACCTCATATAATTTAGTATGTGCGGTGAAACGCATCAGATATGGGTGTTCAACAGGCCTGTACTGCTCACGTGCATTTCGTACTTGGAAGTACTTGATGTAGTAAACAGACCCTTCAGTCAGTTTTGGTTCAAACTGTTGAACCCACATCTCTGGTATCTGACCGTCCATTGCAGTTCCCTGGTGTGTGTAACCCTTCTTTAGAGAAACGTTTTAACATAGATGATAGTTGTTCGAGAACAAAGTGTTTTTCATGGAATAGTACCTCTTCATCTAGGAGCACCAGGTCTATGCGCGTCGAATCTTGCTCGGGTCATTCGGGTTCATGTATTTGCAAACCCGACGACCCTTTTTGTGCGTCTTGTCCATTCCCGGGAACCAAAGATCGACATTCTTGTAAGCGTGTAATCCATATTACGTACGAGTAAAGAATTACACATCAGTTTGACAAAATTCAAAGAAATGTATGATTATGACATATACATATGTGTATGAAGGGGCTGCGTAGAAATTAGTACATGTAATTGCACATATTGACATATATTGTCTAAAATTAAGTAGAAGACGCGATGAATTGTGGAATTTGTAAGCCATAGACAATGTTTACCAAGAGATATGACATAATCGTCTTTCAGTTGCAGGGGATAATTATACAAATTCAAGAACTTCTCCATATACAATATTCCTAGTAGTTGCCACTGGTTCACCATCTTTATCCTCAAGAAGCATTTTAAGGCCATGAGGTGAGCTTACTCTTGATATGGCTACGTACAACTGTCCATGCGTGAAGACGGGTTCACGAAGGTAAACACCAACCTTTCCTAGTGTTTGGCCTTGACATTTGTTTATAGTCATAGCATAGCACACTCTAATAGGAAATTGGCGTCGCTGTAGTATGAATGGCCATTTGGGGCTTTTACCATTAAGAACAATACGTGGTATGCAAACCATTTCACCAATGTGATTTCCAGTCATAATTCGGCCCTCCAAGACATGATCGTCAAGACGCTCTAGAAGTATCCGTGTCCCATTGCAAAGACCAATTGACTGGTTGAGGTTTCTAAGAACAACTACATGGGCATGCCAACCTTCAATCAGAACTTATGTTGTGAGAAATTGTTGAGGGAAATGGAATTTAAAAATTCAGGAGGATATAGCATGTTAAAATCGGAAGGTTGTTCGGTTCCATTGGCTATGGAGTCGAGGCGAGATACTCACGTAAGGGCCTGGGACTCTCGTGGTCATTAATTCATTAATCTCATCCACGATACTATTCAATGGACAAACTATGCAACGCCGAGCAAGGTAAGGTATATCATTATAGAACATGTGGAAGTCATCATATATGGCAAATGTAATAGCCGGGTATTTTAGACCAGTGGTGTAAGGATAAACTCTTGGGGAATGAATCCATGTTTTCTCTATTTCATCATCTCGTGCAACAATGAGGAACTTTTGCCTCACCCACCTCAAGGACCCAGTTAGCAAATTTATCCATCTGTGCCTTTTCATGAAGTGGTAAATTTGGATTAGAAAGCCTCATATTTGTGCATAAACGCACATGTAATATCCTTCCATATGTAAGAACCTAACAATGAAGCTTTGATGATGTCGCTCTTGGACCCGCCCTCAACAACTGGAAGGACTTGCCTGAAATCACCACCGAACAGAAAGGACTTGCCACCAAAGGGGATAGATGCATTGGCCGCATCTTCTATGGAAAGAATATCACGGAGAGAACGGTCCACCGCTTCAAAGCAAAAACGATGGCTCATTGGTGCCTCATCCCAAATAATCAATGAGGTTCTAGCAAGTAGGCCAGCAAGCATAGTGCCTCTTCCTATGCTGCAGTTGCTATTTTCATGGATATCTAATGGTATTTTGAATCTAGAGTGCGCAATCCGGCCGCCGGGTAGAAGTAATGATGCTACGCCACATGAGGCAACAGCTAAAACTATATGATCCTGTGATCGTAATGTTGAAAGAATGGCACGCCACAGGAACGTTTTTCCTATACCCCCATGACCCGAAACGAAATAAACAAATGGCATTCGTTTGTGCACAGCATCAATAACCTTATCATATATTTGCCTCTGTTCAACGTTCAGAGACATCTGCATAGAAGCTGACTCAATGGCTAACTCGCATGCGATCATACGCTAATTCTTCTAGAATGAGTCTATTCTTGGTGGAGTCCCCAAGAGCAAGAGATGAATGAGGTAAGTCATATGCAGTTATAGATAGACCATTATTGCAGAACATGTTGGCTAAATCTTTCATCAAAGCAGACTGAAGGGTTGCATCTGGCGGTATGTAAGATGAATTATTTAAGGCAACACGCAGCCGATAGGTAATATCATCAGCCATATATTTCCAAAATTTATCAAAGAGAGCCCTTTACGTTTCCGACATCACAAAATACCAAAAAAGAGTCATGAATAAATTCCTTAACTGGTACGGTGTAGCCCACACAATAGCTTCGTCAAAAACAGAGCACCATTCACTATCGTCTCCTATGAGACCACGAGCCTGACAGGCTTCCCTAAAGGTAGAGTATGTTATCCCCTCATATGTCCTAACATCCTCATAACTCTTTGACCCTTTGGCAACCATAAGGAGCATACGGAGATAGAATGTCTCACCAGCAGTAGGGTGAACATATCTAAGCCTACCCAATTTAAATCCCCATTTCGAATAGTCCAAGTCTTGGCGAGTGCTATCCCATGTATATGCAAAGTGGGAAAATTGCAATAAGTAAGGTCATGGCCACGTGTAGATTCTTGGTTAGCAACAAACCATTCCGTAAGAGAACTCATTTGAGATGAGGGATCAAGCAACTACATCATTAAGATCTTGGTCTTCATCAACTGTCACGAAATTCATACCGAGGGAAGATGTACTACCAAGCGCTCTACATTTGGGAATTTACCATGTATCTCAAAGCCAAATAGTCTCCATGTTGCTTCAAACAAAGAAAGGTACCTAGATTTCATATACTGCGATTTCATCAATACCATCATCCGTTGGTTGTTGTTGGCTAGAAGATGGGTCACCGGCAAGAGGAATCGATGAGGTAGATGTAGGCTTAGTAGAAAGTTTAACTCTAACATGATCTGCACCTTTGTTAACATATTTGAATAAATATTTGATGAGATATGTCTTGTTACATGATTCAACGTTTATGTGCGCTTGATATTTCTTTAAAAGTGATAAATTGTGAGGAACAACCCACCGATTATCTAAAGCGCACATTGCTCTTCCAAACAGTGATGCCATTATCACGGCGACGATAAAGTGGATAGCCATCCTGATCAAAGGCAGTTGCTGGTCTAAATTGCTTTGGATAGCGCTTGGAGCATTTCCCATCTCTCATACATGGGCTATTGGGATTTGCAGGACCGCATGGACCATGAATCATGAATTCTTGAACTAAGGAGAAACCCAGGGGATCTATTTTTGGATCAGGCAATTCAGCTGAAATATGCATATCAACTTGTTCAATAGAAGGCTCACGCCTCTGATCGCCTTGCCACACTAGAATATGAGAGTGTGGAAGGCCACGTTTTTGGAATTCGTTTGTGTAAGCAACTAATACATGAAATGGAATTTATTAGGAAGTGGAAGGCAAAAGGATTAATGGATAATTAAATAATTCAAAACCAAAATATTAGCACATATTTGTATAGCACACCTGCAGAAACAGGTCCGAAAACCTGTCCTTGTCTAATATCATCAAGCAACTCATCTAATTTCATGTGGAAAACACGAACTACCATATCCCCTCTATCTGAAGGCTTTTGGCCTGGCTCAAATCGAATAGCTTGGACAATTTCAGGCCACTTTGAGTTGCATGTAAACGTGGTGAACTTGTCTGGTGGCCCATATTTACAGCAGATGGCCATACAATCATGAAAATTCTGCTGCATATAACGTTTGCTTCCTATATATGATGCAGGTAATGTTTGTTTTATACCAACCTCTTTTCCAGTGGTTGCACCTTTGCCCCTGGCATCTGAGATGCCCTGGAAGGTTTCACATCGTAATAAATCCTGGTTGAAAAAAAAGAAATTCAAGCGGCTAGCCTCAACAAATGAGAAGGAGTTGACTTGATACTGCTGGGACAAACGACCATAACAAAGTGCAGGGTTTGGATGGCCACGACGGTAATGCATTTGGTATGCATAATATTCCATCATGGAAACCTTTTGGCGCCCAACAATAGGACCATCAATCTCCCTGAACCTAATCCCAGTATGGAAGCCAGATTCACCATACGGAAAGAGCAGAGGATATTGCAAGGACATTAGAGCTGGATGGATAGGTGAGATATGCTTCAACTCATGAGAGCATGACTCAACAACAACATCAAAGTGGCAAACATTAGTAGAGAGATCACCTATAAGAAGACCAGCTAATTCAGGTGCAGTAGGCAGGGAGTAAGGGTCACCATGATTATTAAGTTTCCCATTCAGTTTAAGGCCAATCTCTGGTGAGGTTGGGGACAGAAGTCTGTCACGTGCCATCCTAAACTGCTGCACTAATGGGTTATGCTGATTCAGCATTTCAATAAGCGCAGATACAACCCGTGGGGTCAGGTTGATCCGGACCAAATCATCGCAGAAAATGTTAAGTCTATGTTGAAGTTCATTTTGTGTATCATAGATATAGAGTTGCGCATACTCTGGCCTTTTCCCAGGAGGGGGCAATAAAGAGCCAATACGGTGGTGGACCACTCCATTGATTCGGAATACATATGGACCGTCACCAGTATTAATCGATTTGTCCACATGTACTCCAAGAGATGTGAATGCAAATAAAGAGTTATACTGTCTGATAAGACGCATAAAACTGTTGCTCCGTGGTCCACCGGTGAAAGAAACTAAGTCCTGTAATGGTTGTGGGGCAGCATATTGGGTAGGCAAGAAGACAGTTCCCCCACGGCAACACAAATTGTAAAGTATTTTAGTGCGTGTACTCTGACATTGAAGACGTTCTTGGTACCAAAATATTGCAAAACAAGATGGATGTACATAAACGGTCCACCATAGTATGAGCGGTCGACGTAGCGAGCTATTTGAAAATGAGAAACAACATTGGAATGGAGCAGGCAGGCACATTTGTTCCATATGATAAGGATTATGGTAGTAAGATATATGCACGAATTGAAGCACCTTTGAGCATGTGAATATATTCTTTAGGGAAGGAAAAGGCAGCATAGGTGAACGGCAAAGGCGAAAGCAACACGATCTACACAAAGACAAGTAAGCACCGGAAAAAAAAAGATTGGAATTTGTATTTGGATCTATATGTCAACAGATAGGAATGGAATCATGAGCGAAAAGACCTGGCGCAAGCCTGCCTTTTATTTTGTTGCAACGCATCCTATAATCTCGGTTGCTTAGATTCATTACGCAATACAACAGGACAGAAATGATCTCCTATATGGAAGGCATAATAAAGTTATATAAAACCGAAGACCATTGTTACGTTAAATGAACATTAGGAGTGAAGCGTGCAATAAAGAGATGGGACTGAAATACTAACGCACGACGATGGCCCACATTGGGATATCGGTCCGAGAAGAAGATTCCGCTGGCAGATACGGGCGCGACATATTAGGGATGAGCAGCCGTGAACGCCGTGTCTTTGAACAGGAATGTTTCGTGGGGGCAGAATTACGATGTGGCCGTCTCGCGGGCATAACGTATATAATATAATATAGTAACGATGCACGTGGTGTGGAACGATAAAGTTTCCTACAACCAAAGGTATTATATTCATCCATATAATGTATAGTAGTCAGCAAGGCCAGTTTGGTTGAAAAGGCTAAGGTATGTGTAACGGCAATAAAGGTAAGGACTGAAATCAGCGTTGAGAAAGAAACGAATATGTTAAAGGTAATGCATGATAGAGACAGGGGAATCAACGATTCAAGAAGGGATGGACAAATGGATAGGCAATTAAACTATAAAAGGAAGAATAGGTAACACAGAAACATATTATACAGGCAACGACAAACAATATGAAAGGAGGAGAAAAAAGGACACACACCTGTTGGATGTTGACGTGCAGACAACGAAGACGCAATGCAGAATACAGATCGGGTCACGGATTAGGCAACTGAAACACTGCATATGGGAAATGTCATAAGCAGAGGCATTTAGGAAGGAAAATTTCCTTCAGTGTAAGGAATGCACAGGCCAGAACAACCTAAATAGAAAGTGAATAGAAATAAGAGAGAGGAGGAACCTACTGAACAATGAGTAGCAAAAAAGGCAGAAGTATTGCAGAGCCGAACCAGGCACAACGGAAGGCTGTAGCTGTAATATAGACAGTAGTGAACAGTGACATTACCATTGCGATTACAGGAATGCAATAGAGGGAGCGTCAAAGTGCAATCCAACGTAGAAGCAGGAAATCTAAGAGGCCGCACCGTGAATTGAACCACAGAAACAGGGGGACCGCACAGATCCAGTTAGGCAGGGTAAGCACACCGGACCGGCCAAACCCTAGGCAGCAAAGAACGGAAGCACGCATGCCATCAGTACTGGAATGGAATGTGCAATAGAGAAGGAAGAAGAAGTAGGAGATGAAAGTTACGCACCGGCGAGGAATCAAACAGTAAGAACCGCGGAAGACAACGACGGCAACGGAGTGGGGCGGCGCCGGGAAGGGATGAAGCAAGGGTGAAATGGGGAGAGATGGAGACGGGGGACCGTAGCTTTTCGCCTTTCACTGTCCGCTTTGTTTGCTCCTTTACTCAGGGGTCGGCCGACAGGCGAGCAATGAAGGCGGTGAACAGGGAGGGAACGAGGACGACCACACAAAGAAACGGGCCCATACATGAGACGGTAGAGCAATCAATGAAGGTAACAAATATCTCAAAGTGGACACGTGTCGCAGTAACAGATATGCGCATAGCCT
>JADLZL010007318.1:0-85504 GCA_015844335.1 Chrysopogon serrulatus
AGCGATTCACTCTCTTTTATTTTGATTTGAGTTATAGGTAATGCCGTACTATCAAGAGGGACATAAAGTTAGCTAGCTAGATGGGAAATAAAAGTGCTCATGTCGATGTTTTAGAGTAGCTTGAGAGACACCATTTCACCCACATGCACGCAAGTCAGTTTTGCTGTTCTGCAGGGTGGACCGGAAGTTCCGGTAGTAGACCGGAAGTTCCGGTGGTTGCGCGCGGCGCAAACTTCCGCTCTCCCAGCGGAAGTTCGGCTCTCAGCGGAAGTTTCGGTCAGGGACCGGAAAAGTAGGTTATGTTTTTGCAAGGCCGAGTTGCGCAGTTTGGCTTAGCGAAGTTCTGGTCTCTGACCGGAAGTTCCGGTCAGAGACCGGAAGTTCCGGTCAGCCCGAGTCTCGCCCATTCTCAAGCCAACAGTCAGATCTGAGTAGACCGGAAGTTTCGGTGGGGACCACCAGAAGTTCCGGTAGGTCATTCGGAGGCCGAAGTATTTATACTTTTCCCCTCTATTTCTAACCGTTACGCCAGGCAATTCACTCACTCACTGCAACTCCAACAGTTCCCAAGCTTTGACTCGCCCACTCTCTCCCCCCCCTTTGCTTCTAAGCTCCAATCCTCGATTGTTTGAGCTAGGGACATGAGATTTGAGAGCGGGAGCATCAATCTTCGACTTGAGCACTTGGTTTCCTCGTCTTGCCGGTTGGGTTTGTGTTTATTACTCTTGGGTTCCTGGAACCCTAGCTGGCTAGGCGTTCTTTGTGGTTGCCCATGTTGATTTACTTGTGAGGGCACCCCGAAGCGTTTGTATTACCCATCTTAGTGGATATCTCAAGTTAACCTTTGTGGTTGCTTGAGGGAGGTGACCTACGTGGTCAGGCCTTAGTGGCCACCTCAACAACGAGGACGTAGGAACTCCTTTGTGGGGATTGCCGAACCTCGGGATAAATCGTGTGTCCCGCGTGCTTGTTGTGGAGGTAGCTTTGACTACCCTTGTTATTGTGTTCTTCGTATTTCCTCTTGCATATTTGGTTGTAGGTTGGAGAACTCGATTCAAGGGTTGGTGAGACCCAAAGGTGTGGAAAGCTAAATTCAATCACCAACATCATCTAGGAGTGTGTGGTAACAATTGCAACTGAAATTACATCTCGTATACTCTGATTTCGTAGCGCTTTTAGAGCACCAGAAGTTCTGGTGGGTTTGCACCGGAAGTTCTGGTCAAGACCGAAACTTCCGCTCCAAACCACCGGAACTTCCGGTCAGGCATTTAATTTCCGTATTTCGAGTTTGTGAGTTTTAGGTTTTGCAAATACGCCTATTCACCCCCCTCTAGGCCAATTAGGTCCTTTCAATTGGTATTAGAGCGTTGGTCCCTCGGATTGACGCTTCACCGCTTAAGGAGTAACATTGGCCAAGATAGATTTGGACACGATGAAGCTTCTCGTTGAGCAAATCACCGCTCAGCTCTCCGAGAAGCTACAGGTGCAGCAAAAGGAGCAATGGACAAGATGCAAGAACAAATTGATAAGATGAAGGAAGTGCTAGATAAGGCAAACAAAGAATCAACCATTGAAGATGGAGACAAGACACCAAAAGTTTACACAAGAACTAGCTATGACTATGGGTCATCAAGCAAAGGAAACAACTCAAACTTGCCAATTGTCAACCCCGGCAAGCCACCTCCATTTGATGGTGTGAGATATGTTGATTGAGCTCATAGGATGAAGTTGCATCTTATTGCCGCAAGGTGTTGGGAGGTAGTGGATGTTGGTGTGAACATCCCCGAAGATGCTAGTGAGTGGACACCCGAAGATGCCGCCGACTTTCGACTCAATGCAACAACGGCAACCTTGATTTTGCAATGCTTATCTCCGGAAGAGAACAACAAGGTCAATGGAATGGTTAGTGCAAAGCAAATTTGGGATACTTTGAGAGTATCATTTGAAGGAGACAAGAGTGTTAGAGTGGGAAACATTGAACTTCTACAAGGAAAGATTGAAAACTTTTGCACATTGGAAGGCGAAACCACTCAAGAGATGTACAATAGATTCATAACCTTGGTAAATAGGATTAGAGCACTTAGAGATACACGGTGGGATGACAACATAGCTGCAAAGAAGATATGTAGAGTGTATAGACAAAAGAACAACATGCTTGCCTCCGTCATTATGGAGAAAGATAAGTATAGCACCATGACACCACAAGAGATGCTTGCTAAGCTAATGCATCATGAAGTGCTTGATGATGAAGCTAAAGAAGTAGTGAGACATAGAAAGAGCATTGCCCTCACGGCATCACAAGATGAAGACACAAGTCATTGCAACAAGAGGCGTTGTGAGCATGAAGACAACAGCGATGATGATGATCTTGATGATGAGCAAGCATTATTAGTGAGAAACTTCAAGAAATTCTTGAGAATGAAGAAAGACAAGATGAGAAGAAGTGGTAGAAGCAAGCCATACAAGAAGAGGTTTTGCTATGAGTGTGGTGATATCGGTCACTTCGTCACGGATTGTCTAAACAAAGGTAAGAAGTCTAGATTCAACAAGCAAGGCGACAAGAAGTACAAGGACAAGAAGAGAGGTGAAGCACATATAGGTCAAGAATGGCAATCAGATGATGATAGTGAGGATGACAATGGCAATGAGAAGAAGAGTGTGGCTGCAATTGCTATACAAGAGGCATCTTCTTCTCCAACACACATCACCGAACATGCTACATCGACATCGCTCTTCATCAACACTTCATTACCCTCACTCTTCGCCAACCTCTTCGACAACGACTATCACACTCCTACTTGCCTCATGGCAAAAGGAGATAAGGTACCACCTAACTCTCCTACTCGCACCTCTAGTGAATGTGATAGTGATGATGAAAATAATAAAAAATATGCAAATAAAATCATCAAAAAGTATGGTAAAGCTGCTGCAACTAAAATTTTGAAGCTAATGTACACCATAGAAGAGCGTGAGTCATGCATTAAGTCGTAAGGGGAATTGCTCCTAGAGGAAAGGGAGAAGAACCAAGGATTTGAGGCATGTCTTACCAAAGAAAAGGAAGGGGTTGAGAAGTTGAATGTAGAGTTATCCATGGTCAAGGACTCTCATGAGCGCTTGACCAAGGAACACTCTTCACTCAATGACTCTTTGGCTAGTCTAAAAAATGAGTATAGTTTGGTTCAAGAAAGCCTCATAAGCCTAAAGGATAAATATAACATTCTTGAGCTAAACTATAACACTCTTCGAAAAAGCACCTCTACCTCCACTAATGAAACTAAAGCTTCAACTAGTAAAGGTTGTGGAAGATACTATAATGTCGATATAAATACATGTGCTACTATCCTTGTTGAGCTAGAAAAGAAGAACAAGAAGATACAAAGATTGAACAACATTGTCAAGGTTGGTTGCAAGTGCAAGGAAAAGCAACAAACCACCGTGTACAAGGTATCAAGGCACCCCATGATTAAGGATGGCATTGGCTATAACAGGTATGATGGGAAAGCCAATGGAAGAAAGATGGTAAATAGGGTGGCTTGTGTGAACTTCAACAAGAGTGTGCCACTTGTTGATCTTATCAACAAGGTGAACAATGCTACTACTCCTACAAGCACACCTATCAACAACAAAAGAAACAAAAAGAAGCAAGTGGAGGTGCCCAAGCAACAAGTGCCTATCTCACGGAACCACATTTGTGATTACATGTGTTGTTGGGATAAGGATGGCAAGATTGTGGTGAAGTATGTGGGTGCCCTCAAGAAGAGGCAAATCTTGAGGAGTGTTTGGGTGCCCAAGCCTTATTTGACTAACCCCCTAGGTTCCAACTCGGGACCTAAAACAAAGGCTTAAACTTGTTTTGCAGGAATATTCCTTCGTGGATCAAGTTGGGTGCTTAATAGTGGATGCAAAATCATATGACCGGAGAGAAGAACATGTTCACCTCCTTTCAACCAAATCAAACTTCATGTGAAAGGATTGTCTTTGGTGACAATAGCAAAGGAGATATCCTTGGTTTGGGTAAACTTGCTATCTCAAATGATAATTCTATTTCTAATGTTCTACTTGTGGATTCGTTAGGATACAATTTGTTATCCGTCTCACAACTTTGTGAGATTGGATACAATTGTCTCTTTATGGATAAGGGTGTGGAAGTCTCTAGAAGGGCGGATTCCTCTATTGCTTTTACGGGTCAACTAAAGGGCAAGCTTTACCTAGTTGATTTTGCAGCTAGTAAAGTAGGGTCTGAGACTTGTTTAGTGGCAAAATCTAGCATGGGCTGGTTATGGCATCGCCGACTAGCTCATGTTGGCATGAGGAACTTGGCCGACCTTCAAAGAGGTAGACACATCCTTGGACTAACAAATGTTTCTTTTAAGAAAGATAGAATTTGCAGTACATGTCAAGCCGAAAAATAAGTTGGAGCTAAACATCCCGTCAAAAATATAGTAACAACAACAAGACCGCTTGAGTTACTTCACATGGACCTATTCAGACCCAATGCTTATATAAGCATTGGAGGTAACAAATATGATTTTATAATTGTTGATGATTATTCTCGTTTCACTTGGGTGTTCTTTTTGAGAGATAAAGGTGAAACCCAAGGGATCTTCAAGAAGTTCGCAAGAAGAGCTCAAAATGAGTTCGATGTGAAGATCAAAAAAGTGAGAAGTGACAACGGGACAGAGTTTAGGAACACCGACATTGAAGAATATCTTGACGAAGAAGGCATCAAGCATGAGTTTTTGGTTCCGTACACTCCACAACAAAATGGGGTTGTGGAGAGGAAGAACCAAACACTTATAGATGCCGCAAGAGCAATGTTGGACGAGTACAAGACCCCGGAGAAAGACTTTTGGGCGGAGGCCGTGAATACGGCATGCCATGCTATCAACCGCCTGTATCTTCACAAGATAAGGAAGAAGACCGCCTATGAGCTACTCACCGGTAACAAACCTAAGGTGGATTACTTTAGAGTTTTTGGATGCAAGTGTTTCATACTTAATAAGAAATCTAAAAAGCTCTAAGTTTGCACCTAAGGTTGATGAAGGGTTCTTACTTGGTTATGGTACTAACGAACATGGATACCGTGTTTTCAATAAGACCTCCGGTTAAATTGAAATTGCGGTAGACGTGACTTTTGATGAAAGCGACGGCTCTCAAAAGAAGCAAGTCCGTGCTGAAATTATAGGTAAAGAAGAACCATCTCATCAAGTGATAAAAAAGCTTGCAACCGGTGAGGTGAAGCCCATTGAAGAGGAAGATGATGATGCACCTTTGCAAATCAATCATGATCCAAGCATGCATCATGGGTCAAGCAATGACCATGATAATACTCCTACCTAAAGAAGAGAACATGGCTCAAGAGTACAAGCAAATCAAGATCCAACTCAAGTAGAAGAAAACAACCAAGGGAACAATGAAGATGATTAAATCACCGATTCTCCAATCAATCAAGACAATGATAGTGATGATGACAGCCCAATCCAAAGAAGAAGTCAAGTGCCTCACCCAAGAGTGCATCACACCATTCAACGGGATCACCCCGTTGACAATATTCTTAGGAGCATTCAAAGAGGAGTAACAACAAGATCAAGGCTAGCAACCTTTTGTGAGCACTACTCTTTTGTGTCTCCAAAAGAGCCTAAGAGAGTTAAAGAAGCACTTGAAGATGAAGATTGGATAATGGCTATGCAAGAAGAGTTGACAACTTCACTTAAAATGAAGTCTGGTCCTTAGTGGAAAGGCCCAAGCAAAATATGATTGGAACCAAATGGGTCTTCCGCAACAAACAAGATGAGCATGGTGTGGTCACAAGAAACAAAGCACGGTTGGTGGCTCAAGGATTCACTCAAGTTGAAGGCTTGGATTTTGGGGAGACTTATGCACCGGTGGCAAGGTTAGAATCAATTTGGATTTTGTTAGCCTATGCAGTTCATCATGACTTCAAGTTGTATCAAATGGATGTGAAGAGTGCATTCCTCAACGGCCCCCTATCCGAAGTGGTTTATATTGAGCAACCGCCAGGTTTTGAAGATCCCAAACATCCCGATCACGTCTACAAGCTCGACAAGGCGCTCTATGGGTTGAAACAAGCCCCTAGAGCTTGGTATGATTGTCTCAAGGACTTCCTACTCAAACAAGGGTTTGAGATTGGGAAGGCCGATCCCACTTTATTTACTCACAAAGTCAATAATGATATTTTTATATGCCAAATATATGTCGATGACATCATATTTGGTAGTACTAATGTGGCTTTTTGTGAGGAGTTTAGTAGGATCATGACTCAAAGGTTCGAGATGCCCATGATGGGGGAGTTAACGTACTTTCTTGGATTTCAAATCAAGCAACTCAAGGATGGCACGTTCATAAGTCAAACCAAGTACACCCACGACATGTTGAAGAAGTTTGACATGGATAAGGCCAAACCCATCAAGACGCCGATGCCAACAACCGGACACCTTGACCTTGGAGGAGACAGTAAGGTTGTAGATCAAAAGGTATATCGTTCCATGATTGGATCCCTGCTTTACCTTTGTGCATCTAGGCCCGATATTATGCTTAGCATGTGCATGTATGCAAGATTTCAAACTAATCCGAAAGAATATCATCTTGTGGCTGTTAAGAGAATTTTTCGGTATTTAGTACACACTCCTAATCTTGGCTTGTGGTATCCTAAGGGCTCCACTTTCGATTTGCTTGGCTATTCTGATTCGGACTTTGCCAGTTGCAAAGTAGATCGAAAGAGCACTACCGGGACTTGCCAATTTATTGGTAGGTCTTTGGTGTCTTGGAGCTCTAAAAAGCAAAATAGTGTTGCCTTGTCAACTGCTAAAGCCGAGTATGTGGCGGCCGACGCTTGTTGTGCCCAACTACTCTAGATGAAGCAGACCCTTAAAGACTTTGGATGTGAGCTAACCAAGATTCCCCTCTTGTGTGACAATGAGAGTGCCATTAAGTTGGCTAACAACCCTGTAAACCACTCTCAAACAAAGTACATAGACATCCGGCATCACTTTCTGAGAGACCACGAAGCCAAAGGAGATATCGCTTTGCATCATGTGAGCACCGATAATTAACTAGCCGATATCTTCACAAAGCCTCTAGATGAGTCAAGATTTTGTGCTTTGAGGAGTGAGCTAAATATCATTGATTCTCGTAACATGGCTTGATATCTTGTGCATACTTATTTGAACTAGAATTGGATAAAAGATTGTGAAAAGTTGTGTGAATTTTTAAAATCTATTTTTCTACAGCTCAAATGTGTCCATAGTTATGTGTTGTTTGAATGAAATCTAGACATACATGAGTTGGTTCAAGTATACCATGTTGTTCACCTCGTCAGTAGCTTCTGGTGGCTGTTTCCCTGGCCC
The DNA here is from genome assembly GCA_015844335.1 of Chrysopogon serrulatus. Taxonomy (NCBI): domain Eukaryota; kingdom Viridiplantae; phylum Streptophyta; class Magnoliopsida; order Poales; family Poaceae; genus Chrysopogon; species Chrysopogon serrulatus. The sequence goes on from JADLZL010007318.1 coordinate 7,368, forward strand.
ACCGGAAGTTCCGGTCCTTGGACCGGAAGTTCCGGTCCGACCGGAACTACCGCCAGAAGAGCGGAACCTCCGCTAGTTCTTTTTGGAGCAGCTCGCGCGCGCGCTAACTTAAGCCCACCGGAAGTTTCGGCCCCCTGCGGAACTTCCGGTCGAACCATTTTGACCGCGAGTAAAAAGGAGTACGGAGTCTATCCTAGTCAACCGGTCCTTATCTTTTCAACCCTTCTCACCCCATGTACTGTAGCAGCGGCGGCGCCCTCTTCTTCCTCTTCCCCGATCTCCTTCCTCCTCCACTCCCTTCCAAACCCCTTTGGGGAGGAGCTTGCCCCGGCATTGGAGATCGCTTTGGTGGAGTTGGTGGACGCCGGGAGGTCTTGGCACGTGCGGATTTGGCCTCGTCTCTCTGAGGAACAAGGTACCGGGATTTCACGCCCCGATCTCCCAATGTACTTTGTTTTGGGTCGATTTCTCGCACGTGCTAGCTATTCTTAGTATATTTATGGTTTTGGAATGTCTTTCATGCAATGCACGTGGTCGATCTCGGTGGAGCACGTGGTTCACGCCGCACTAGGGTTCCACCGGAAGTTCCGGTCCTCTGACCGGAAGTTCCGAAGGGCCCTGTGTAGTGTGCACCCGTGGCTCCGCTTGTCGATTTTTTGCCGCATTCCACTGCCATGTCTAAGACCTCTTTTTGCCATATGCTTTGTGTTGTGCAGCATGACCTGTCGTACCAATCCAAGTCGTACCGCTCGCCCCGGTCAGTCTCGGTCTCGCCCTCAGAGCATTGGTGATGGGGAGGAGGATCGCGTTCGTGGCAACCGGGCTGCGCGCTGTGGCTCTTCTCGTGCAGCCTCTCCTCAGCCCGGCAGTGAAGAAGGTCCTTTCAATGTACCCGATCGCTCACACTCTCATGCTTGTCCACCTCCCGCTCACCGAACTATGGTTAATGATATAGTGGCTGCTAGTCAGATTGAGGTGGAGGGACGTGCCATTGCCCCGGATGTTGTGCGTCGATCTCCCCTTCGCATTGGAGTTGCAACCATCAACAGGAGCCTTTCTCGCCACTCCCATTGGGCTCCTCGGCCACATATGCCGGAGACTCCTTCTGGAGTAACTCCAAGATGGCCGATTGATTACCGCAAGCAAGCAAGGGATGTCAAGAGGATGCGACAAGAAAATCCCTTTAACTGGACCAAGTTTGAAGGTGTTGATCCTCGCTTTTGGTCCCAATTTCACAATGACTACTACGTGAGTGTGTGCATGAAGACTGGACACAGGGGTTCCACTACACCTATTCTTCAGCACAAGGCCCCCACTCTTAAGTCATTGCAAGATCACAAGAATGCTGAGATTGATGCTTTGATTGAGAAGCTTGAGGAATGACGTATTCTGCCGCTCATGTCCTTCAAGCACAATTGGAACACCGAGATTCTCCTTCAGTTTTGGGCCTCTCTTTATATTGATGAGACGAACAAGGTACTTCACTGGATGACTGAGACATTGCATTATCGTTGTGATTACCGTCAGTTCTCTCGTCTTCTTGGGTTTGATCACGAAGATAGAGAGGCTCCTAGCTTGTACAATCACTATGCTAATGGTGTTAGGCGTGCTGATTTCATTGAGGCTGGACTTTATCTTGATCCCGCTCATGCTGATGGGAACACCCACTACTTGAAGCCTTATTTCTATGTGCTCAACAACTTGCTCCGTGCTACCATTGATCCTAAGGTTGGGGACTCCACCAAGCTACAGAACCATGCCCCTGCGATCCTAGTGTGCTTTGGTCTTGACAAGAGGTTCAGTGTGATAGATTTGCTTTGGCGGAACATTTAGGAAGTGTCTATTGATCCTCACAAGTCTTTACCATTTGCACCATATCTTATGTATGTGATTGAGCAAGTGGTTGGGTTTTCTTTCCACCACGATACCATTCATTCGGATTGGAAGGTGAGATTTCTTGGGCCGCACATGGGCAAGGGAAAAACCCCGGTGGCTAATGATTGTGGTGCTGCCCCTAAGGATGTGGATTTGGGTGGTGCTGAGACTGAGGATGCTCCGCCTGTGGATCCATCTGTTGGCGCTGCAACTGATCATGGCCGTGGTCGTGGCTGTAGGCATGGTAGTGCCATCCGCCATACTCTCCAGAGGTTCTTCTCCTACTTCTGCTACACTCAGAAGAACGATCAGCGTCTTCGTCGATTGGAGGAGAAAGCCCAACTTTCTCCTACCTCTCCTCTCCGTGACTTCCAGGATCCCTATGCTGAGTATGATGGCATGTATGGTGGAGATGGAGATGGTGGAGGTGAGCAGCAGCAGGCCCCTTCTTTTAGTGCTTTCGATCCTACCTATGGCAGTGGACTTCCCTCCGGCTACACCATGGAGGACACCGAGTTGGGCGCTTTATATCAGGACATCTTTGGTGCTGCTGACGACGTCACCCGGGCTTCTCTCTCTTGTGCTCCTGCTTTTGGTGATACAGCTGGTCCGTCATCATCCAAGGGGCCCTTCCTTGGTGACGACGACGACGATGACGAGTAGTGGCTGCCGCTTTGCCCCTTTTGCTCCTTCTCGTGGCCTACCCTTTTTGGCATTTGATGCCAAAGGGGGAGTGTTAGGCTTATTATCATGATGTAATAGGGGTAGTTAAATTTTGGTTCTGTAATAACTCTATCTCGTGTGGTGAACTATGTGGTAAACCTAAACTATTTGTGTGTGATGGATGATTGTAGGCTAAAACTTCTTATGTTTATTCAGTTTATCATCATGTGATGCCTCTTTTGTGATTGTGATGGTGATTGTTCTCTTTAGAATGGTTATGCTGGTTTAAGTCCTTTTCTTTCTATCATAACCATTCAACTTCTTTTACTTTATTCTTGTGATATATCCTGTCATATGCATCATGGTTTTATTGTCACACACATTTTTAGGCACCCCACGGATTGCAAAATTTAGAAGGAGCCTCTCTAGTGTATGCCATCTTGATTTCACTCAAGATTTTAAAATTCAAATCCTATGCATACACTAAGGGGGAGTCCTTCCTAAATCTTGGAATACAAAAGCTCAAATTCTTTCTATTATATATAAGCCTAAGTTGGTTGTCATCAATTACCAAAAAGGGGGAGTTTGTTAGTGCATTCGCCCCCGGTGTGGGTTTTAGATAATTAATGACAATCAAATTAGGGACTAACATGTTCATCAAGTGATATCTACAGGTGTTAGTCCATTAATAAATTAAAATGAAAGAATTCGGTGAATGATGGCACCCTAAATTTTATGGACAAATGGTGTTCCGGCTCAAGCGATTCACTCTCTTTTATTTTGATTTGAGTTATAGGTAATGCCGTACTATCAAGAGGGACATAAAGTTAGCTAGCTAGATGGGGAATAAAAGTGCTCATGTTGATGTTTTAGAGTAGCTTGAGAGACACCATTTCACCCACGTGCACGCAAGTCAGTTTTGCTGTTCTGCAGGGTGGACCGGAAGTTCCGGTAGTAGACCGGAAGTTCCGGTGGTTGCGCGCGGCGCAAACTTCCACTCTCCCAGTGGAAGTTCGGCTCTCAGCGGAAGTTCCGGTCAAGGACCGGAAGTTCTAGTAGGTTATGTTTACGCACGCACCGAGTTGCGCAGTTTGGCTTGGCGGAAGTTCTGGTCTCTGACCGGAAGTTCCACCCTGACCGGAAGTTCCGGTCAGAGACCGGAAGTTCCGGTTAGTCTGAGTCTCGCCCATTCTCAAGCCAACGGTCAGATCTGAGTAGACCGGAAGTTCCGATGGGGACCACCAGAAGTTCCGGTAGGTCATTCGGAGGCTGAAGTATTTATACTTTTCCCCTCCGTTTCTAACCGTTACACCTGGCAATTCACTCACTCACTGCAACTCCAATAGTTCCCAAGCTTTGACTCGCCCACTCTCTCCCCCCTTTGCTTCTAAGCTCCAATCCTCGATTGTTTGAGCTAGGGACGTGAGATTTGAGAGCGGGAGCATCGATCTTCGACTTGAGCACTTGGTTTCCTCGTCTTGTCGGTTGGGTTTGTGTTTATTACTCTTGGGTTCTTGGAACCCTAGCCGGCTAGGCGTTCTTTGTGGTTGCCCGTGTTGATTTACTTGTGAGGGCACCCCGAAGCATTTGTATTACCCTTCATCTTAGTGGATATCTTAAGTTAAACTTTGTGGTTGCTTGAGGGAGGTGACCTACGTGGTCGGGCCTTGGTGGCCACCTCAACAACGAGGACGTAGGAACTCCTTTGTGGAGATTGCCGAACCTCGGGATAAATCGTGTGTCCTGCGTGCTTGTTGTGGAGGTAGCTTCGACTACCCTTGTTATTGTGTTCTTCGTATTTCCTCTTTCATATTTGGTTGTAGGTTGGAGAACTCGATTCAAGGGTTGGTGAGACCCAAAGGTGTGGAAAGCTAAATTCAATCACCAACATTATCTAGGAGTGTGTGGTAACAATTGCAACTGAAATTACATCTCGTATACTCTGATTTCGTAGCGCTTTTAGAGCACCAGAAGTTCTGGTGGGTTTGCACCGGAAGTTCTGGTCAAGACCGGAACTTCCGCTCCAAACCACCGGAACTTCCGGTCAGGCATTTAATTTTCGCATTTCGAGTTTGTGAGTTTCAGGTTTTGCAAATACGCCTATTCACCCCCTCTAGGCCAATTAGGTCCTTTCACGGGTAAATGAGTCTTGATTTTAGGTCCTGCTGTTGAAGTTAGCCTTAGCTTACCATATTAGAGTATCGACACAATGGAATAAAGAAAATGAATGTCATATAGGACTTGCTTGGTTCACAACCAAAATTTATTACGCCAAAAATTTAGCAGCCAAAAGTTGGACAAAAATACCATAGATTTAGCATACCAAGCTAAATGTGAGAGGTTGGCAAGTTTTGATAGTTAACCAAATTCCAACAAAAATTATAGCTTGCTAAATGTTTAGCTTGGTAGTAAATTTTAAAAGTGAACACCGCAGCCCCACAGTATTCAAGGACAGAGGATTTTCATGGTTCAAGTTTGAATAATTTTGTAGTACATAGTAGTTATATTTACGTCTCTAAATAAATTTATTAAATAAATATATCTATCGATACTATAAAAGAGCGAAGAATTGAAAATAAGCTCTCACCCTGATGTCTTCTACCCAACTCAATTTCTATCCATTAGATCTACATTAAGTTTAGATCCAACACATCTAAATCATCCACCATGTTTTGATAGGTGGGTTCAATTTGTAAACTTGTCAATGTTTACACGTGTTTCTCTCTAGGCGAGCCTAACTCGCTTGGTTTTTTTCACCAGCAATTGTATACCCCCACGCGCGTACCCCACAAACCCGTCTAAAAAAAAACTCAACTGCCAGTATCCAAACTCCCTGGCTCCTACTGCAAGTAACCCCTCCATCGTCGCACAACCTGAGGACGAAGCAGAAGACCGGTCTCTCTTTCCCATCAGCGCCGCCCCTCTACTCGGTGTGGGCAGCGCCCAACTAGAAGGCTGGAGAACGCGCTCCATTCGCTCGGCGTCCCGCGGTTCGTTGGTGGCCGGCGAGGTCGAAGCAAGAGAAATCTGTGTCGTTCTTGCTGTCTCCCCGCTCTCGACATTCGTTGGTGGCAGCGCGCGCAATCACACTACAAGAAATGTTTGGCTTTGTGACATAAAATCCGCGGGCTTTGTGACATTAATTATGACATAGTTATGTGAATTATGACATCTGTGTATTGTCGGTGATGTGTATTATGACCGTAATTTCAAAAGATGATTGCATAACTTTATGAAATAATTCATATTTTATGACATAAATTCATGTCATAACTAACGTATTATGACATAAACTATGTCATATTTAATGTCGAAAGAAGGCAAATGAATTTTATGTCACAAAGCCAACCCTTGTAGTGTCATCTAGTGCACTGTCCTCCTCGCCATCAATCAGATGCAGGTGTTCACTTCCGCCGCCATCAATCTCCAGGTGTTCCCCGCCGCCTAGCTCCAATCGCAATTCACATCACATCTAGATTCTACCATGAGGCAAGGGAAGCCCGTGATTTGACTTTTTTTGCTGACACGTCCTTCTGATTTCGCAGTTACATGTGTGGCCTTTAGGGATCAGATGCTGTGAGTTAGTTAAGCACAGCCATATATAAAAATAAATGCCAGTGCTTTGTCTCGATATGACTTATTTACTTGATTAAATATTCCTATCTTATCTCTAAATAGTAAAAGAATTATGTCGTAATTTGAAACAGTATGTTGTTTCGATTCATGGAATCATATTATGCATTTCATTATATCTGAATGGGCATGGAGACAACATGCTTTTTCTTGTTGATAAAATTTCAGTAATCGTTCTCTTTTGCCACTGATGATGAAATCACATGAATTAATATTGTGTGTCCCTGCTCCGAAGAACAGGATGTAAGTTATCCACCGAAAACTGCTCCTGCAATAGTTTTTCAGGAACATTCATCTTTGCATTGGTCGTATTAAGCACTTCAAAACTGCTCTCCATTAATTAATAGGTGCAATATAATTGCTCCCACTGTGCGGCCTGCATGGGGAAATATACTATAAAATATGCAAATTCTTCGATGATGATGGAAGCACACTTAAATGCTTTTTTGTTCCAGGTCTTAAATGACCACTATATATATATGCCATTGTGATGGATGTGCACGGCATATGCAGGTAACTACCATACTGACAGCTATGCCTTCCAATTATTGCCCAAAAGTCTAAACTTTTACTAATTGTTCAGAATTGATGGTGCAGATAACTTTTTACACTGTGAACAGTGTATTTTTTGAATGCGTGTTTTTAAATAATTTCCTGCTCAAATGTCTGAAATTTTGCCAACAGTAAGACCATCCCTTATTGCTGCAAATAGGCTTTGCAATAGGAACAACACATTTTTATGAAGTTGTTTTAAAATAATTTGTAAACTCATGGAAGTTTTCTTGCTCAGGGGATTAGTTGGATTTACTAATATGGCCAATGTAACTTGATTTCCCTTCTGTAAACAATCAATGATTTCTCCTATATATGTATGCTCCTGCAGTTCAGAACTGACTTTGAATTATCTGTAGGTTGGAGAAAAAGGGATTGAGAAAGGTCTGGATCCCATTTTGCAGCAAAACAAGCTTATCAGTAGAGTGGTTTTCTCAGCTCCAGTGTGTTTCCCTGATTATCTTTCGTGTTGCTGAAATATTTATTTGAAATTGGATGATTTAAGAGCATCTCCAACAATTGGCTATTCCACTTGCCATCCTAAAAAAATTGGCAAAAGAGGTAAAAAACAATCTCCAACAGTTTGCTATTCCCACTTGCCAAATTCCTGGGCTTGCCAAAAAATTGATCCGCGCGAGTAGTTTTCCGCGGCGCGGAGTCCTTTGCCATCGCGACGCTTCGCTTTTTTTTTTCCTTCCCGCAAGACGTCGTGAAGTTTCCGCTTCGGTCTTCCCCCGCCGTCGTGCAGTATATTCAGGGCTCGTCTCCTTTCTTCGTGCCTGCCTTCCCTAGTCCGCCCGCTTGGCCAAGATCAGTTCGCGAGGAGATCATCGGTTCGCGGGGAAGAGATCCAGTTCGCGGCAGGAGGAGATCAGGTCGCGCCGAGATCAGTCCGCCCCGCCGCCCCCCGTCTGCATTTCAGGCCTCGCCGCCGGCTGCCGTGATCAAGGTACGCTAAAAACCCGACGCCTCCTTCATCCCGCGGACTGCACTAGTAGGGGCTCAGATCCTTGGACTTGCATCTTCGATCATGGCTTGCAACGCGCGGTAATTTCCATGTTTGTCTTGTCCACTGTCGCTCATGACTTGCATCTTCGATCATGGCTTGCAACGCGCGCGGTCTCCAAGATTATTTCTATCCCTACTAGTACTAGGTGATATATAGGATAAGCCAATTGATTATTTGATGTTTTGTCTTGTCCACCGTCGCTATCCCCCATCGCATATCCGTTCATAAAGTCGGCCGTGAAATTAAGCGGGGCATATATGGATATGGTTGAGCTTGAGGTACGCAACGCGCGCGTAATTTCCATGTGCGAAATAAGATCTTGTGGATCATCATCGATTATCATCTACTATCTGATCAGAGCGTGCTTCTAGTGCTTCAATTCATTTCAGGAACCGTCGCGCGCTTGTACTGGCTGTTTGATAGGATCAGAACATTCCACATCGATCAGCCACCACTCGAAATTAAGGGCGTCCTAGAAAATGTGCCTAGGTACGCGTGGCCACTATCTCAGTTACATCGATCGGTTGGGAGAGACAACTCTTGCAATACCAGTAGTTTCAGAATGTATCTAGGCAACAGTTTCTATTATACGCATGGACCATATGTTGAGCTGTGTTTCAGATTGTTCAGAGTTGTATACGTTGATTACAGATGGACAGTACCATTGTAGTTTCAGATTGTTTAATTTTAATGGCAGCGGTTTATTTTTTTTTCTTCATGATATTTTCCTACATATTGTATCTAGGCACATGTATTAAACAGGCAGTACATATGTTCTGAGCTGTGATTTTTTCTTTTTTGTTAGACTCATGGAGAATCAAGGAGATGACTTCTTGTCAGGAATTCTTTACAATGGACAAGATGACCATGTTCCAAGTTTGAATGACTTGCCCATTCCAATGACTCAACAAGAAACGCAGTATAGTCCAGAGGTGCAAGTTGTTGGTAGTCGTGGTAACAGGGGAACCAAGAGGTCTAAAAATTTTAATGTTGATGAAGACGAACTTATTTGTGAAGGATGGTTGATAGCTAGCAAAGATCCCATCCACGGGGCCAACCAAAACCGTACTGGGTTTTGGGGTAAGGTTCGTGCTCACTTTGAGACCCACAATAAACAGACAACTCCAAGGACGGAGAGTTCACTTCTGCATAGATGGCTCACAATTCAGACTGTAGTGAACAAGTTTTGTTCGTGTTATGAAGCGATTGAACGTCGAAATCAAAGTGGTACAACTATACAAGACAAGGTATTTTTTAAAAAAAAATTTTTTAATTTTTGTTGGCTTGTTTGTATCAGCTATACATATTGACATACTACTAGTGCAGATTGCGAGTGCCCTCAAGATGTTCTCGGGGGTAGAAACCAAGGAGGGGAAGAAGTGCAGTGTTGTGTCTTGTTGGAACATACTAAAGGAGGAGGACAAGTGGAAAGCCAAGAGGATTGAACTTCTACAAATAGAGAAAGAAGCATCAGCTGGAAACAAGTCCAAAAAAAAGCCTACCAAGGTGTCTCGGCCAAGGGAAGAGGAAGGAAGCAACAATGCACATGACAATGAGGCCACCGATGATGGTGGTGCTGCTGCAGAGACCGGAGCAAGGAAAAGGAGTGAAGGAGTGAAGAAGGCTAAAGCAAACCTTAGGTTTAGAGGTGGCGAAGCTTGCAAGGAGGCAATTGACAACATGTGGGCTAAGAAAGAGGTGGCCGACAATGAGAAGGAGAAGGCAAAGAATGAGAGGTTTATGCTGTCACATGAGCTAGACAAGCAATCTCTGCAGCTAGAGAAGAAAAGAGCTGAATCGGAGGACAAAAGAGCTGAAGCCGAGTTGATGAAACAAGAGAAAGAAATTATGCTTGCCGACATGACCTCCCTCAACACGCTTCAGCGTGAATGGCTTGACATTATGCAGAAGGACATTCTTGCTAGGCGTCGTGGAAATTAAATGTACTTCACGTCATTAGAGCTTCAATATTTAGTTTTTGAAAATTTCATTCAGCTGAACCTTTGTTTAATTTAGTCATCATTTTATTTCAGTATTTAATGAGAACCGAACCCTTGTTTCGTTCTATACGAATTATTAGCATTTGTCTTGGTCCATTGTATGAAGCTGAACTCAGCTGTTTTCTGAATCTCGCATGGACGTGTGCATGTGTGCATGGTGGTGTAGGTTGATGTGACAGAGCTGCTACTGGCCGGAACGAATTCATGTTTGTGTTGTTCCGCTGCTACTGGCCGGCACGAACTCATTTTGGCAGGAAGAGACAGGTGCAGGGAGCTATCTTGTCGCCGGCAGCAGGTTTTCTGCTCGCTGAACATGCCGGCAGGAGATGACAGAATATTTGTCGCGGACGAAAGAACAAAAGAATAAAATGACACTTCATTTAGTTTAGTTCAATACAAATAAAATCAAATGTGTTTCTCAGCCGATGGTTCGAAACTAAAAAGACAGCCAATAAATTCGTAATACTATTCAAATATTGTACGAATATAAATCTGGGTGATGATTCCAAAGGTGTTCGATGAGGTCTTCTTTCAACTGGATATGTGTGTCTTTGTTTCTGATCTGCTGATGTGCTTGAATATATTCATCAAGCGTGCGAGTTCACCGGCCACGAGCAGGCTCCACATTGTCACCTTGATTTTCAAATTCCTCGTTATGGTCAACCACGAATCCTTCATCTTCGACGATCATATTATGCATGATTACACAAGCCCTCATGATTAGTGCCAATGTCTCAATGTCCCAAAATCGTGCCCCGCCACGAACAATGGCGAACCTAGATTGAAGAATGCCGAAAGCCCTCTCCACCATCTTCCTTGCTGCTTCTTGCGCTTTGGCAAAGTATTGCCTCTTGTTGCCCACAGGGCGATTGATAGACTGGATTAAAGTAGCCCAAGGGGGGTAGATGCCATCTGAAAGATAATAACCCATGTTGTAGTCGTGGCCATTTACAGAAAAGTTCACTGCTGGAGCTCTACCTTCCGCGAGGTTGTCAAACAAGGAGATCTATGAAGAACATTGATGTCATTATGAGAGCCGGGCATTCCAAAGAAAGCATGCCATATCCAAAGGTCATCTGAAGCTACAGCCTCCAAAATGATAGTGGGCTTTTCCACATGACCCTTGTACTAACCCTGTTTGTCATATGGACAATTCTTCCACGCCCAATGCATACAATCAATGGACCCTAGCATTCCTGGAAATCCTTTTTTCGCACCCATTGCAAGCAAGCGTGCTGTGTCCGCCTCATTGGGATGTCGGAGGTATTCATCTCCAAACACTTCAACAACTGCACGAACAAAGTGACGCACGCTATCGATCGTTGTACTTTCAGCAATGCGTACGTACTCATCTGTCATATCAGCAGCCATTCCATAACTCAGCATACGCATTGCGGCAGTGACTTTTTGAAAGCAACTCAAGCCAAGTACATTGGCAGCATTCCGTTTCTGGATAAAATACTCATCATGCTCTTCAACAGCGTTCATTATGCGTAAGAAAAGATCCCTAGACATCCTGTACCTGAACCAAAAAAATACAAATTTGGCAACGCAAATAATATTTGATTAAAAAAATTAATCTGAAATTGAAGTGCAAGAACCTTCTACGGAATAATTCGGGACCGTATGTTGGATTCTCAGCCAAATAATCTTGATACATCCTATCATGACCGCCTTGTCTGTCACGGAAAACAACTCGATGACCTTTGACAGAGCCACCATGTGGTCCTTTTTCGTTGCTAGCAGTTAGGAGAATTTGAGCAGCCGATACTATAAGAGAAGCATCATCATCGGATGATGAATCATCCAACTGTCTTTGCGCACGGGATCTCTTCCTAGGCATGATTCCTAATGGACAAGTATTGAGAAAAAATAAACAACCTAGATCAATTAATGAGGATTTCAGGGGAAGGAGATGTGCACCTGCTGCACCGTGGACAGGGATGACTTCACGGGCTGATCGTGGAGGAGATCGTGGAGATGGCCGGCTTGTCACTTGTACACCGTGGAGGAAGAGGTGGCTGGCCCTGCGGTGTACTACGACGGAGGCGCGACGGCAACAGGCAACGGCGCGGCACACAACCCTCGCGACGGCAACAGGAAAAGTCACGGCAACGAACCCTTGCGCGGACGTACGATGGAACGAGTGAACGGGTAGTTGGTAGTTTTAGTAGTGGGCCTGTTTTTTCATAATTTGGCAAGCCCAATTGGCAAACTGTTGGAGATAATAAATTCTTTCACTTGCCAAATCTTTTAGCAACTTGCCAAAACACAAGATTTGGCAAATATGGAATAGCAAATTGTTGGAGATGATCTAATCATTCCTGCATGCCCAAACTATTTTTTGCTCTTTCTTCTTGACCAAGGTCTAGAGCCCCCTTTGCTTAAGTGGACAAAAAGACATGTTTATGAATAGAGCAGTTGTCTCAATTACATTGTGATTCTCTGATGAGCTTTTGTGTCCCTAAAGTATTTATTTAAAATTGAGGTGATTTATTCATTTCTGCATGTCCAAACTATTTTCTACATTTTGAGAAGATTTAATGATTCCCACAGCCTGATCTTGGATAATGACCCGTACGAACTGGAGTGAGAAATTATCCTTTTATATTATTACACAATGCTCTTACAAAAAAAATATGTCTACAACATCTATATGTGCAGGTTCTAGGGCCAAGTTGTGAAACCAACAAGAGCCAAACCTGCCAAGAAGCAGGCACAGAGGTGGATCACGCACCTAAGCAGGACAACAGATTGAGTTCTTACAATATCTTAGTGGGCTGTATGGTAAGTTTCTTGAGAAAGAAGAAACCCTGAGATCTGAGGAAAACGTGCTCATACAGTCACTGTTGAAAAATAATAGTTTATGGGGTTCAAGAGTCATTTCTTTGAGAAGGAATCACTAATTGATACAAAATGAAAACTGCTTTAATGTTTACATCATTTGGTTTTTACTTTTATTTTTTTGGAGCGGCTTTTGAATCTGTTTTCTTAGCTTTGGATACCAAGCAGGGTTCTTCTCTCACAGCTTCAACTTGAAAGTCCAAGAAAAACCGCTCTAACGTGATGGTGCATGCGGTAAAGTTGAGAAAAACCTAGCTTGCACCGTTGAGCACAGACACTGACTCTGGCGATGATCTGGCGCATTGGGTTCTGCCACAATAATTCAAATTGTTTGTTCAGGTGAGGTTTTTTGGATTGTTCAAGATACATGCACCAACAAGTTTTTGTGATTTTATTATGGCTTGCATTTTTAGCAATTGAACTCTGAAATTTGTGGGAAAAATGCAATAAACTGCAGATTTCTTTTATATCTTTTAGCTGATCCCTAACATTTGCTGTATAAAAGAGCTACTAAAAGGGTATAAACACCATGTTCAAAATTAAGATAGCTTATAAGATCTTATTAATAATGTTTTCCCATTCTATTTAGAGCACTCTATTTGACATTATTTAAGTAAAATTTCAGCACTCATATTAGATATCCTCCCTCATTCTAGCAGGGTAAATGATTTTTTATCTACAGGTAAGAAAGGAGAGTGAGGAATGTTGAGGGTACACAGGACAATCAAATAGCTCTGTGATGTCATCAAGTAATATACTATTGTTATTTTTTTAATTTTACAATATAGGATGACCTGAAAATGTAAGGGTCACTGAAGCTCACGCTGGCTTTTTGCAAGCACATGAATAATTGATTATCTATTGAGCCTTTTACTTGTATGCCATTAAAAAAGATGGTAATCTCACTGAAGGACCTCAAAAGTTGAATCTATCAGGAGCGTACAAGTGCGAAAAATTTCTTTCTCCCACGCCATTCCGTCTGGTCGCCGTTCGTTTTTGGCCGTTTGGGACACCTGACATGTGGGGTCGGGTATGGGAAATGACCTAGTTGCCCATGGGCGTAGTTAGAATAGGGAGAGGCCGTGTTGACTGACCTTGACCGCCCCCACTCTCACTCTCCCTCTCCCCCAACCTAGCGGCGGCGAAGAGATCCCAGTGCGGCATGGGATAGTGGAGCAAGGAGGAACCGTGAAGAGGATGAACCGCGAAGAGGAGGAGTCGAGGCGCATGGCGGCGAACATGGGGGCGGCCGAGCTTCCTTCTTGGTTTCGACGAGGGTTAGTACCAGATTCCCCCACACCCCCCCCCCCCTTCATTCCCTGTTCTTGGTGTTGAAACTTGATATGTTGGTGGACATGCGGTTTTGTGAGTTTGGACCCTGATAGATATTTGCCCCCTGTGTGATTGTTGTTGTCCATCTGTAGGATGGACCCAAATAGTAGCTACAACCTAGAATTTTGGATTATTGCTCCAAATAGTCATGCTCAGTGGTTTAGCTTGAACGAAGTTGTGGATTCTGATCTTGCAAACTACACAAATGTGGTAGAGGGCATTATGGATAAGTATCCTGGGCGGTATGGGGATGTCAGCAGTTTGTTTTACTGGTGCCATGACACAAAGAAGAATATCCATATCTGCAATGATCATCAACTAGTGAAAATGTTTGAGAAAAACAAAGCTACTAGGTGCTGCTACATGACTTTAGCCTACCATGCACCCAATACAGAGCCTCCTCCAATCCCATCTTGGGAAAACATTGATGAGCAGTCTGCTGAACCCCCCTTGACTCCTTCCATGCCTTGTCCTAGCAATGCAGCCCCAAGCCAGACTCATACTCAACCAAGCCATACTCAAATTGAACCTGCAGGGCCAAGCCAAACTCATCATGAACCTGCAAAATCAAGCCAAACACATACTGAGCCTGCAGATGATTCATTCATAGACCTAAGCCAAAGTGAGTCTGAAACTGAAACTGGAGATGATGGAATCCTACTTAACCCAAACCCAGAGAATGAGCATGTTGGTATTGATGATGAAGGGTTGTACATTGACATACTAGTGCAGTCACCACCACAACAACATGGGGTTCAAGCTGGCAGCACACAAAGAGATGAGTGTCCAAGTCCTGGCAGCGTTGAAGAATATGAAACTGACAGTGATGATAGCTCTGACTCTGATGCTGCTTGTGTTGTTGAGATTGAGGCAGACTCTGATGAAGTGGATGAGATGGTTAAAGACCATGAGCCTGATCTGATGGCACCAGTTGAGTATGACAAAAATAACCCACCTATGGATGAAGGCAGCATGTATGCAGACATGAATGAGTTCAAGATGGCTTTAGCTACACATGCTGCAGTGAGGGAGATAAAGTATTTCATTGAAAAAAGTGATGCAACAAGGTACAGAGTGTATTGCCAGTGGAGGGATGATGGATGCAAATGGAGAATCCATGCATCAACCATGAAAGATGGTAAAACAATTTAGGTGATATATATGTTTATTTCTATTTTAGGTCCATATTCCAAGATAGGGGTTGTACCAAAGCTGTAATATATATTGTGTACTGCATTAACTCTGATTTTTTCATTCATAGGTGAAAGTGAACCCAGCCATTCATACATGTCAGAGCAAGAAGAGGATTGGAGTCCTTCTAGGCTGCACCAAGTACTGGGTCTGTGAGAAAGTGATTGACTGGCTCAAAGAAGATGGAACTTTAGGAGCCAAGACATTGCTGAAGAAACTGAGGGAAAAATTCAAAGTGCAGATGCCATACATGAGAGTGTACAATGGTAAGAATCTTGCTATGGACAAGCTGTATGGGCCTTGGGACAAAAGTTTTGATAACTTGTATAGATTTAAATCCCAGATAGAGAGTGAGAGCCCAGGTTCTTTGGTTATCATTGACAACCACACCATCAATAACAAGATTAGGTTCAATAGGCTGTTTTTTTCTCTGAAGGCTTGTGTTGATAGATTCCATAATGGCTGCAGACCATATTTGGCAGTAGATAGTACTTTCTTGTATGGTAGGTTCAGGGGACCAGTTGTGTATAGCTTGTGCAGTTGATGGCCATAATTGGATGTACCCAGTTGCTGTAGGTGTTGTAGATTCTGAAACCAATGAGAACTGGGTCTGGTTTTTGGAGAAGTGGAAAAAGGCAATAGGCACCCCAGATGGTCTGACAATAAGCACAGACTATGGACAGGCAGTAATGCATGGGATTAGTGAGGTTTTTCTATAGGCTGAACATAAAGAGTGCATGTACCACCTTGTGCAGAATTTCAAGAAGAGGTACAATAGCAAAATTTTTTATGATCATCTTTGGGCATCCTCATATTCTTGGACTGCCTACATGTTTGATAAGCATTACAATGCAATGGCTGCTGTAAAACCAGAGTCAATGAGGTACCTTCAATAAACTCATAAGAAGTTATGGACTAGAAGCCAGTTTGGGCTGAGGAGCAAGATTGACTATGTCACCAACAACTTGGCTGAGTCCTTCAACAACTGGATTAAGAAAGAGAAGGGCAAACACCTTGATGACTTGCTGGATACCATTAGACAGAAGCTCCTGATTAAATGGAATATCAGGAAAAAAGTTGCAAAGAAGTTTGAAGGGAAGATCCTACCCCACATTGTGTAGAAGTTGAGGGAGGATAGCTTCAATCTGGATATTGATGTGATTACAGAAAGTGATGGAATTGCTGAAGTGTGTGCAAAGGGAAGCAGTGAAACAGCTTTTAGGTTTGTGGTCAACACACATGAGAGAACTTGTTCATGAAGAGTGTGGCAAGGGACAGGCATACCATGCAAGCATGCTATTGCCTACGTAACTTCTCTTCCTGGGTAGAAACTAGAAGACTATGTGGATGACTTCTATTCAGTTGAGAGGTTCAGAGCTGCATATGCTGGTGTCATTCCATCCATTCCAGACAAGCAAATGTGGCCCAAAGCAAAACATGGGTTCTTTATGCATCCTCCTCTACTGAAGTCAACAGCTAGTAGAAGGAAGAACAGGCACAAAGGAGCTTTGGAAGGTGGCAGCCAGAGGAGGAGCAAGAAGCATGAGTGCCCTATATGCCACCAGTTAGGGCATCACTGGTATACCTGCAAAAATGGTGACCCAGCAGACATTGCTTTAATGCAACAAGAAAGGTACCATTCCAAATTTCACATCCTCCTCATATAAACCTGCATCCTGTCCTCCCTAAATTGAGCTAACTTGATCTAACTTGTTACTGCAGGGGTGTGCCAAAGAAGAGGGTGAAGAGACAAGCTGCTGCTAACACAGAGACCAGCATTGTTGTGGCTACACCTGCAGTAGGGATGGTCTTCCCTGCTAATGAGGCAATGGACAAAGCTGTCCCACAGAAAAGGAAGAGGAAGGCCTCATCTAGCATTTCTACAAAGAATCGCCAAGAAAAAGTGGTGTCGCCTACAAGTGCATCAACCTCTAGTCAGAATCAGTTTAGTAACAGGTATGATGGCTATTGTCTTTGTGTCTTCATTCCTCCAATTCAAGCATGCTGAACTTACACTTATGCTACTTGTATCATCCTACAGGTCTGGAACTGGATCAAATGAACCTGTTCCTCTCCAAGTGGTGCACCTGGCCACTTTCACTGAAACCACTGAAGCCACTGAAGCCACACAACCCAGGGACACCATGGTGCCAACAGTGCAGGACCAGCCATCTTCCCTGGTTGCCAGCCCAAGGAAGAAGATGGCTGTGAAGAAGAAGCTAACCCCCACCAAGGCTCCTGTAGGCAGTCCTGCTCAGGGAAGTGGCATCCACAAGCTTGTTGATCCTTCAAGCCCAGCTGCAAACACTAGAGGAAGGAAGAAGCTACGCTTGGTTAGAAACACCGTGCTCTTTCCTTTTGTTGGTTAAAAACATCATGGACAACACCTTTACTTTTGGCTGATGTGACCTTGTAACCTAAAACTTATGTGCTGATGGTTTGCCTGTGTGGACATGCCCTTTTGGTTTGAAAGGTGCTGCTTGAACTGAACTTGTTTGCTTGTTTTGTTCTGGTGTTATGTTTAGCTGGACATGACCTTATTGTATGAATATTTATGGCTGTCATGTACTGAAGATATGCCAGTTTGGACAGATTAATGTTTGTCTTTTGGCTGATGGTTTGCTACTTTATTTCTTGCCTTATATTCATTGTTGTGGACTGCAATGCCATTCCAACATGAAATTCATTCATTTTCTGATTCATACATGCATACACTGCCTACAATATCCTGATGGCAACACACACACACACCCCTACACCTACTTCTTCATTATTGCATACAAGGCTAGAAAGATGGCAAAAAACACCAGCTTCTCAATCCATTTTAGCTGCTGCATAACACCATCAGCCCTGCCTTCCAATGGAGCTGCATGTACCTTCTTTGTAGGGGCGTGTGTGTGCAACTGAACCGCATGTCTCTTTGGGCGCCAGAGTATAGGCACCGGTGCTTCTTTGCCGGTGGAGCCGCTCGAGCCGAAGATGACCAAAGACGGCCCGCCACGTGTATGGGTGACATCCATCTCATCCTCCCACTGAAAAACTGGCAACCACCAGTCTGCCAAAGAAAGAGAAGAGATGAGCAAAGAAATAGAAGAAGCACAAGGAACACATAGATCTGCTCATCACTTACCGCATAGAATGGACACTTGTGGAAGACTCGGGCGGTGTTCTTGTCTGTGATCGAGGTGAATCGGTTGGCAAGAACCCTGCAGTTGGGGCAAAAGACACGCCTGGTGAGGCGCCTTTCATAGCCGCCGCCGCTTGCACCTTCGGCACATGGCCGCAAAGTGAGGGAAAAAGAGAGCAGATAGAGGGGCTGCGGTGAAGAAATAAGGGGTTGGTGAGTGAGAGGGAGAGGAGCCACCTGCATTTATATGGGGGGGGGGGGGGGGTTTGGCGCCAAAGCCTTCAAGAGTGGCGCCAAATACCCACTCAAATGGCGCCAAGAATCTGGGGTCCCAGTGGCACTTAAGATAAGTATTTATTCCCCTTCACCATTCACATTCAGGGGCATTTATGTCCTTTTGCACCTACGTTTCACACCGTTACCACTGCAAACAGACGGAATGGCGTGGGAGAAAGAAATTTTTCGCACTTGTACGCTCCTGATAGATTCAACTTTTGAGGTCCTTCAGTGAGATTACCATCTTTTTTAATGGCATACAAGTAAAAGGCTCTTATCTATTTTGGTTAAGAACTGGACAACATTTTTGCGATAACTTACTACACCAGTTCGCTTCAATGTTACATGATTTTTGCACGCTAAAAGCTCATTTAAGCCTTATGATTTGCTTGCTTTAAATATTGCTAATAAAGAAGTTTTCTGGTTGATAGGAACAACTTTCGATCACACATGTAGATATAAGTTATCTATTTTATCTCATGTTTGCCATGTTTCATATAATTTTAATCAACCAAACGTGAGTTCCACACTTCCACAGAGAGTAGTATTCATACGGTCGTTCTACCACAGCAGATCTTCTAGAAGATAGTGATTGAATTCCTCTTCTCGAATCTGGAAAAGAAAAAAAAAAATCAAAAGATAATACTCGTACTGCTATGCAGAGACTTTTGTGCGGCCAGAAACCAGAGGTTCAGCTGGTTCCAATCAATGGGAATTCAGATCTGAGTGAAGCCCACCCCGGATGCCTGTCCACCGAAGATCTTCCCGGTTCGGCGCAAGCGTACCGCAGCGAATCGACAAGCTGCCGTGCATCGGTGTACGTACGTCCTCACGTACGTCAGCGGTCAGCCAAATCGGCGCCGCGTAGACCGAGTCCACAACCACGCCGCGCGTGCCCCAACCTGTCGGTGACTGCTGCTCCGCTGCGCCCATTCCTTCCAGACTCCGCGACCTCTACACCTACAACAACCACCTCGCCGCGGGCAAGGCAAGGCAAAGCACGTCAAAGCACAGGTGCAACGGCCCGCATCACTCACTCGCCGCCGCGGCGCCCATCCATCCCTCCTCGCTGCTGGTTGGTTGGTTCGGTTCTCACGAGCGCGCGTCCGCCTCCGCCATCGCCATGGCGTCGTCCAAGCCTCTGTTCCCGTTCGCCGTCCCGGCCCCCGACCCGAACGACGAGGTGGTGCGCGAGTTCGGCCCGCTGCTCCGGATCTACAAGAGCGGCCGCATCGAGCGGCCCCTGGTGCCGCCGCCCGTGGACCCCGGCCACGACGCCGCCACGGGGGTCCAGTCCAAGGACGTCGACCTCGGCTCCTCCTCCGCGCGCCTCTACCTGCCCGCCGCCGCGGCCGCCGAAGGCGCCAGCAAGCTGCCCGTCGTCGTGTACGTCCACGGCGGCGGCTTCGTGGCCGAGTCCGCCGCGTCGCCCAGCTACCACCTCTTCCTCAACAGGCTCGCCGCCGCCTGCCCCGCGCTGGGCGTCTCCGTCGACTACCGCCTGGCGCCCGAGCACCCGCTGCCGGCGGGCTACGACGACTGCCTCGCCGCGCTCAAGTGGGTGCTCTCCGCCGCCGACCCCTGGGTCGCCGCGCACGGGGACCTCGCCCGCGTCTTCGTCGCCGGGGACAGCGCCGGCGCCAACATCTGCCACTACCTCGCCATCCACCCGGACGTCGTCGCCGCCCAGCAGGAGCAGCAGCAGGGGCAGGCCCGCCCGCCGCCGCCGCCGCCGCTCAAGGGCGCCGTGCTCATCCACCCCTGGTTCTGGGGCTCCGAGGCCGTGGGCGAGGAGTCCACGGACCCCGCCTTGCGCGTCATGGGCGCCGGCCTCTGGTTCTTCGCGTGCCCCGGGAGCGGCGACATGGACGACCCGCGGATGAACCCCATGGCGCCCGCCGCGCCGGGGCTCCACACGCTGGCCTGCGAGCGCGTCATGGTGTGCGCCGCGGAGGGCGACTTCCTCAGGTGGCGCGGCCGCGCGTACGCCGAGGCCGTGGCCGCCGCCAGGGGGCGCCGCCGGCGTCGAGCTGCTGGAGACCATGGGCGAGGGCCACGTGTTCTACCTCTTCAAGCCCGACTGCGACAAGGCCAAGGAGATGCTGGACAAGGTGGTCGCCTTCATCAACGCGCCGTGAACCGTGAAGCTACCGCCGCGCCCTTGTCGCTTTCTGTTTGCCGTCTGCGTTCTTCGCTCCCCTCTCAGAATCGTCGTCGTGGTCGTGGGGTTCACAAAAGAAAATTAAAAAGAATCATCGTCGACGGCGTGGCTTTGCGGCTGTGCGCCACCGTGACAGACATTTATATCGTGACAATGTGGAAAATTAAATAATGGATTTTCAGCTGTTTTGAATTTTTTTAATTTCGCATCGACTTCATGCCAATCTGATTCACGTTAACAATGGAAAGTACTTCAGTTTATGCAGGATTATTATTGTTGAGAAACGAGGCCATGCAAAATTTCATGGTAAGTTCGCTTAATGCATGCTTTGAGACATGAAGTTTCCCTCGGAATGGTCCAGTTTTAAATTATATGTTAAGTAGTGTGTGCACCATGACGAGCATCTAAAAAAAATGGTTGAACTTGGTTTGAACAATTTTGAAATTAACTTCAAATAAAAACCTTTTTTCATATGTGCTTTGTGAAGGAACTTTTGTTTTTACCATAGTTTTGTACTGGAGTTTGTATGAAAAAATACTAGTAGTTTCCAAAGCAAGAAATTAGATCGTTTTTCTTAGATTCTGATGATTTTTTAGGCTAAACTGCTTTCCTTAAAATTCAAAAGTAACATTCTAGAAAGAGTTTTAAATTTCAAAACTATAAAATCTATAATGCGAAATTCAAATAAAATGGATTGTGGTTGATTTATAGCATCTACAAAAACTAATTTACATAATTTTTAGAAACCTTTTTTTCAGAGATTTCCGACTTCACAGCATTAAATAAGGAGAGAAAAAAATGTAAGGAACTCAAGGCGCTCTCGGCCGGACATTCGAGGGTGATAAATCTGTTTTCCACAGAGCATCCACCGGACCTCTGGTCCCTACATTATCATTCAACCCTCTGGCCCTGTTGCTCGAAGCCGTGCAACATGGTCACCTGTCGTTCGTTCCTTACGCTCCCCAAATCCAAACTACCAATCGTTCGCCGGATCTTTTGTTTTTACAAAAACTCATTCATATATCAATTATCAACCTACTAATGCACCAACTTTTCTTTACTACAGCTACACATAATAAATATCCCCCGCTGAGAAACCCCCCTTTCATCCACCCATAAAATTATACCCAGGAAACCAACACAATTAAAATGGACAACCCAGATTTAATTTTATACCTTCTCTATCCTTACTCATTCACATCGAACGGCCGAAAAAAAAAGTGTCACACATCTTCCCACCCCCCTTCCCCTCCTCATTCATCCTCCCGCATCGCCATGGCCGCACATGCCTCTGTGGCCCTACCATGCGGCCACGGTTCGAACCTCGAGTTTTTCTTTTTCCGTTTCTTCCTCGCAGCGACCGCGAACGCCACCTCCTGGTTCCCGATGCAGCTAGGGTTTTCTCCAGTGGAACTCCAACTCCTCCCCTCCTACACCATCGCGCCGCGCACCCCGCTTCTCCTCTCCAGCGACCATAGCCGCTGACCGCTGCTTCTCCCTCTATATCGCACGCGGAGGCAAGAGGCCGACACAGGGCGGCGCAAGTCCCAGGGCGTGCGTGTAGTCGTGTGGCCGTGCAATGAAGGCGCGGGCCGCGCAGATGGGCTCAAAGGCGACGGTTCCGCGGTGGTGGCGCGAGGATCCGTGGACGCAGGATGCGGTGCTAGATCGCGTGTACAGCGCGAGAAGCGCAGGGGGCGCTGCACAGGACTGCTGGGTGCTAGGACTGCTCATTTCGGGCCTTTCGGCTCTAGATGTGAACCCGTTTTTGCAGCGGCGGCGGCGACGAAAGCTATATTCATGGCTTCGCCTGCACAATGTCATGGGCATGGAACATCAGCAGCGACCCCTGCACCGGACCGCCACGAACTGCACCGTCATCGACAACAACCCTAGCTTCAATCCCGCCACCAAGGGCAACCGCTTTTTCTCCGTCCAGAACACCACCGTCTGCCACGTCACCAAGCTGTAACTATGAGTACTTCTCTCTACATTTCAGGTGCTCGATGGAATGCTCGCCTCAGCCTGGGCCGCTCGTGCTGGTCTGTCGGATGCTGTTACAGAAAGATGTGTGCTTTCATGGTGCAATGCTGAATTGTTTACTCATCAGGTGTGATACCATCGAAGGAATAATTAAGCTTGTGCCGTTGGTGCCTTGATGTCATTGCAGGAGAAAATAATACTTATTTGGAATAAAGAGAGGTTTGTTTGTTTTGTTGCTTGAGGAATGAGGACAACAGATCGATTTGCTGCTGAAAATTTGAGACATCTTAATCTGTCAGGTATCAAATGAATTCATTGATTTAACTGCTTCTCTAAAATATCTTTTTGATGGAACACTTCTCTAAAATATTGATGCTGAATCTAATTCCTGGTGATTTTTTTGGTGCAGCCGAAATGGCATCCAGTTCATAGCTACGCGATGACACTACACATACCCCCTCGTGGACAAGCTTCTGGACAGTGGTGTGACATCAACTTAATTGATACAGTTTGTCCATTTTTCTTTCGTATCTGAGAAACCCCATCTGGGAAGGCAGGGTTAACTACACAAGTGTTTTTGAAATGATCCTTGTCATTTATTGTCCATGATCTCAAAAATTAAGTTCAGTTTGAGAAACTTCTTGAAGCAAAGTTATCTGTGTCACATTGGTTTTGGTTTGTCGGGACAGTGAATGTTTTCTTAAATGATATTTCCACTAAATCTTTGCCAGAGCAGTACAACTTTTGCTAATGTACTGGAAGATTGCTATTAGTAAAATTTTGTTCTTATCTACAAATAGTCTGCTATATGTACCAGAAGCTTGCTATTAGCAAAATTTTGTTCTTATCTCCAAATGGTTTGGGGATTATGGGAATAAATATGGCTATAGCAGCAGGCTGACACATTTGTAATAACCAATGATCAAGCTACCATATTTTTCAATTTTGTAATAATAGGTTGTTTACCAAGTTTGATGAATGATTGTTTAATATGTGTTACTCTAGATATTGCAGTAGGGTTAGCACGGACAATATACTATGACTGTTTAATGTGTGTTAGTCTAGATATCACCGTAGCGTTAGCACGGGCAATATACTAGTAACAGTATAAGATAAGATTTCGCCCAAAAAGTCGCCAACAAAAGAGGTGATCGAAGAAAAACAAGAAATCCTCCAAACACTCGACGACGACAACGTCAAAACCAGAGAAAGGCTTGTTGCTAAGGATTTGCAAGACACCAGGGCAGGATCTCGCTATCATCAGTAGAGTTTAGGTGGACTTCCATCTTCATGAAGAAATATCTCGGACAACAGAGATGATACTATCTTCATCTCAAATTATAAGTTATTCTAAAATTTTAGAGAGTTAATTATTTTTAAGTTTGACCAAAATCTATTTCTAATAATAAAACAACAAAATTTCTCCTCTTTTTTTCGATATCATTTATGGCTCTCCTAACTAATTTTGTGAATAGCCCAAATCCAAATTCATCTCTTTTGATTCTGAGTGACCTGATTAGAAATCCTGATCCTAATTCGAATTGAAATAGAAATTAGGCAAATGGACGATTGTGAAAAACATTACGAAGAAAAAGGGAGACCGGACGGACGACTATGTCGAAAAAAAAAAATAGAAAGAAAAATAAATGGGTGACAGAAAAGGGCGACAGGTCGAAAAAAAGGGGCCAGCAAAATTAAAAAATGAAAAAATAAAAATAAAAAAGCTCTGTGTGGTACAAGGAAATATTATAAAAATTAAGATAAAGTTAATATTTTCTTTCAACTCATTTTTTCTATTCCTAATCTCTATCTCCGCCTAATACTATGGGTGTGTTTGAATTCATAGACAAAACTTTTGTCCTGCACCTTTTACTATTTTATTTACCAAAAGAACTAAATATGTAGGACAAATTTTTTGTAAATTGGTAAAATATTTGTTGTTGCCATTTGCTCCTCAAGAAGCCCAAAACTTGGCAAAAAGTCTATTTACTCTTTTTCTTTCTCATCTCTCTTACACCTTTTAATCACCTTTTAGCACCTTTTATCATTTGGATCCAAACATCTATCTTTAAGGGCTAAACTTTAGGAGCTAAACTTTTGCCCATGGCAAATGAATCCTATTTGGATCCCACTTTTTTGCCATTTTATTTGCCAAAAGAACCAAACATGTAGGGTAAATTTTGAAAAATTAGCAAAACATTTGTTGTTGCTATTTGCTCCTCAAGAGGTCCAAAACTTAGCAAAAGTGCACTTACTCTTTCTTTCCTCTCTTATACCGTTTAGTCACCTTTTACCACCTTTTAGCACTTGAATCCAAACATCATCTTTAGGGCTAAATTTTTGCCCACGGCAAATGAATCCATACACACCCTAATACTAAAGAGGTAAAATTTCAGCTAATTTTTCATCTAGCAATTTTTTCAGCAAGCCAGAAGACATGTAATAAATATTATATCTGGATTAGGACTCAAACACATAGCATGCTAGCTTCCCTCCCTCCTTGGTTGCTTCAACTCGCTCAGGTCTCCTGTCCCAAACAGGATACAAGCCCTAGAATACGATACAAATTCAAATCAGACTATTACCTCAATAAAGCAACAGCTCACAAGAAATTAAAGAACTCCACACCAACCCTAGATACGATACAAATCCAAATTAGACTACTACTCACTCCGTTCCATGAACTTTGTCACTTGAAAACCGTGTGTGTGGAACACGGTTTTTTAATGACAAAGTCCATGGGACGGAGGGTCGCCGCCACATCAACCGCATTGCTGAACCCGGGTCGTCGCCAAGGTGGAGGCAGGAGCACAATGAGGTTGTCGACGGTAGGATCGATGCATCAGGTCAACAAGGGAAGCAGAGTGGTGAAGCTAGGCCTGGCGCGATCGGAGCCGGTGGTGGAGTGTGACGGCGAGGAGCCCGGTGGTGAGGTTCGGCACCGGCTCCTCTGGTTGGCGTGGCGGACGGCGTGGCGTCATGGGCACACCAGCAGTCGTCGCGGCTGGTGCTCAGAGTCGTTGGCATTCGCCGAAACGACAACAAGGTTTAGGGGAGGCATAAGGTCGGCGATCGGAGGCTCGGAGCTCGGCTATTCGCCGATGTCCGTGCGGCGATGTCACTGGACACGGACGTTGGGATGTCAGTGCGGCAGCGTAGGTCGGCATGGTCATCGTAGATCCAGCTTCACGGCGTTAGCGTGGTCGCCCAGATGAGAGATTCCGGCTTCACGACGTCGGCGTGGTCCTCCACGATTAGGAGCAGAGGAAGGGAGAAAGAAGAGAGTTGGTCGCGGCGGCTATGGGAGAAGTGCAGGGCAGCAACAGGAACTTCAACGAAAGCTATTGGCATGGCTTTGGATCCCAGCTCATGTCGATGGTCCTAGCTATGGGAGCCCCTCATGTTGTATCACTTCTCCATGTCCAAACAACAGCTAGCTGTTGATGGTCATTAGACACCAAATATAATCATCAACTATTACATGAAATGATATAAAATGAATTGCAAAGCCTAGTTGTAGGTTTTGATTCTAACGAGTTCCACGAGTTTTGGTGTTTTCACTTGTGTTGCAGGAGTATACAATTTTCTATCAAATAAAAGTATCTCAAATAAGTAATTGGACTGCACCATTGCGACGGGCTCGTCGAGACGATCGAAACAGACATATCATTTGCTATATTTGGAGCCCAGAATCAAGAAATATTAACTCCAGATCGAAACATACGTCATTGGGCCCTAAAAGGAACAAGAAAATACACAAACGAAGTTGGGCCCAATTGGGCTTGGGCCCAGGCCGGCCGGCATCTCCTCCCATGCCGGCCGGCACCCCACTACGGCCTCTCGTCTCCGTCTTCTGGAACCTTCCTCCACCGCATTCAAGGATGCATCTCCACCGTACCTTAAGTCGGTTTGACCAAAGGGCTCACGTTTCTCCCACCGGACTATAAATACAGGGCCAGACCCCCCTCCCTAGGGGCACCACATTATTATGGAGATGTAGAGGCGTCCCTCGAATGGATGACCTCTCACCTCTAGAGAATTAGGGCTAGACATTCCAATGTAGTAGATTAGTTCTAGTCGGGAGTTAGGGAGAGTGGAGCTGCGCCTCGGTTCTGGAAGAGTCTTCAGAGTCTTGGTATGCCTTTGTATTTATTTTTTATAAGACTTATGCTTTAAAATATTTATCTTCTCTATTTACTTTATGCCTTTTATATTATGTTTAGTATAATTGTTATATCTTGGCATGGGATCTCCGCTCGTATTGAGTGCTCTGGCTATCATATGTGATTAGAGTAGTAATCTTTAGTGTAGACATGGTGTCTAGGCCAGGGTTTACCTGAGATTGCGCTCAATCCCACGGTTAGTTGTGGTAGCCCCAGAGGTGACAGCTCTGTCCGGTCTTCGTATTCCACCACGTTCGGGTTGATGTTTCGTAGAGCTTTTGGCAGCCTTCCCCAACTACATTCTTCCTAGTCTTATTCAAGAGTTGAAAAGGTACTGCTGCTCCAAAGTGCTATTGTGTGATTGCTATATCTACCCATGAATTAGTTACATAGAACCAAAGTAATAGAGAAGTATTTAGAAACCTTGAACTCTCCCATTGTCCTCTCACTTTAGCTATCTACACTTTTATCACAGAATTCTCCTGTGTGTCATATATCTATAATGCCTATCATCTATCATTTACCCCTACTTTAGTCTAGTTGGTGTATTAGTTAGTAGGTACATGATGGTGAACTATCAATATCTTTATCCATTATTTCCCAGTGGTAAAATATAAATAACGATACCTGGAATACTCCCGGTAAAATGCTACAATGGTTTTCTGTGCGCTTGCGAAATCCTTCATATTTTAATTGTGCATAAGAAATACCAAAAAGCATTTTTGGCGCCGTTGCCGGGGAAACAATTGGCGTAGAGATTTTGATATTGATCTTGATATCTACTAATCTAGTCTACTACTAGCTTTAGTAGGATTACCCTTGTTTTGTTGAGTTGCGGAATAAGCAGGCTATCAACCGTTTGAACCTTCTGGTGAAATTCCATAAGAACAAGACATGGGAGATATTGAAGAACTCAGGGTGCTTGAACATTCATGATCCATCAACAATAAAGCCCTTCCATCTCACAAGTATATATAAACATATATATTATTCTAACCATGTGTAGATTGGAGAAGAAAAGTCATCATCACATGAATTTGAAGTTCATCACATGTGACGAATAAAGACGCTGCGCTACTCGCAAATACCATTGTGAGTCATGGTAAGTTTGATCAAGAAAGGTGAGAAAGTCTTGCTCATAGGCTTTAAATTTGATGAGTAGTTATCCTGTTGCATTCCACTCCATATTTACTTTGAATAATCCATGCATATATTCCATCTCATCAAATCCACAGCATGTTTAGTTTCTTGCACACATGCATGTCACT
Organism: Chrysopogon serrulatus; assembly: GCA_015844335.1. Classification (NCBI taxonomy): domain Eukaryota; kingdom Viridiplantae; phylum Streptophyta; class Magnoliopsida; order Poales; family Poaceae; genus Chrysopogon; species Chrysopogon serrulatus. Next base: position 35,445 of record JADLZL010007318.1, read on the forward strand.
TGCATCTCTACTTAAAATGGAAAAAAATGTTCTCACCATATGTGATCATGCTTTCGTCTCTATTTGAGTAAACATCTATAGTGCTTTCATGCTTTGCTATAGTATGCTTTGGTTTGGAAGTACTGTGTTGGTATTTTTAACTGCACTCCATTAAATAAGTTTTAAATAGGATTATCCGCAAGCGCACAGATATCACCAGTGTCACATTTTACCCGGAGGTTTTAAATATCGTATCCACAGGGAACAGTTGTGATGATGACAACGTCTATAGACTTAACCCTACAATTAGGCTTGATCATATCAAGAAAAAGGAAATAGCTAATGTACTCTAGTTCCAACTACCGGTAAACTTTGTATAATATCGTCTTATCGGACAAGTAACCCGAATAGGAGAAGAAACAGAGTAATCTCCTACCAAGCACCTATAAGCCTATCAGTCCTATCAACGGGACGGGGACTACAGAGGATTCAACGCAGCCATAAAGTCACATGCGTGAGCTACCACCTATCCGGCTGATCAGGGGACATTCACAAGTAAATCTAGCCTAGGCACCACGCCTACACTACGAAATACAACTCTAACCTACAGCATCCTATAGATCAAAGTACTCAATATAAGATGTGAACCAAAGAACGAATAAGAACAAATTGCTTACTTAAATCGGAATGGTAAATACAAAAGTACCTCAGAACGCAGCTCCGGGCGAGGAAGTGAATCCGCACGAATCTGACCACGAAGAAGCGCCGACAAAGCCGGAGCTCCTCCGAATCTCTACTCCTCCACTCAATCTCTCTAATCTCTAAACAAAACTAGATCTAGAAAAACTAGTCTCTCCTAATTGCTATAACTAGATGAACTAGAACTAGATGAACTAGACTAGATCAACTAGAGGGACCCTAACCCTAATTATGTAGGGAATATAAAGCACCGGGGTGTAGAATGCCTCTTGGAGGGGCCTTGGGGCGTCATTATATAGGCCGAGGTGGAGTAGGGGGCAAGGAACCGCCACGTCAGCGATCCGCGTCTTCATCTCATGTGCACCGTCGGATCAAACCGACCTAAAATCGACGTAGGGATGCTTTGATTGGCTTCCAAGGAACCGTGGGAGGAAGACTCGAAGGCGGCAGCCATCGGTGGAATTAGGGCCCCCGACCGGCCCTGGGGGGGGGCCGGCCCCACCTAGGCTCCTCTGCGGGCCCCCGCTGCCGGGTGTCTTCTAGACCCTTCCGAGTCCGATGATGATGTAGTTCCGACGTGGATCAATTTCGTGATAATTATGCACTAGAATCCCTCTTTTTCAGCTTTTCTGAAAATCACCCTAGAAAATACAGAATATGCAAAACTCGTAGAATTTGTCAGATAAAGCCCTAGACTAGTGTGTTTTCTTGTTTTCCTTCAGGTAAAAAGCTCTAGTAAAAGTTGACGCTAAGGAGTGTCAACATACTGCACATACTTTCATAGGCTTTTAAATTAAGCATGGTGCTTAGGTTAAAAAGCCTACCTTAATCAAATTAGACATGGAGTTTGGTTTGTTTATTGAACTAGAAATTGTTGTAGTAGACATTGGTTATTTTGTTGGACTAACCCCTATAGAAAACTCTCAAATTCAATTTGGGTAAGTCAAGAGATGAACTCACATCAAGAGATAAATCAAGGCATGTGATGAAGTCCAATAACTTTGCACAAAAGGAAGACATAGCTCATTCTCCATGGAAGAGTTGAAAGAAAGAATAAATGTCTCATCATAGTTAGAAACAAAAAGAAAGGAGGACAAGTGTATTGAAAGGACTAAGATGAAAAGAAATGGATGAAAGAACACTTCAACACCTTCTACACTTCACCATGATAGTGGACCAATCACCCTGCAAGACATAAGGTGCAATTATCCAAGCCTCATGCAACTTTAAACTACATTCAACATCTTATACCATGTTGCTAATTGTCTTGGTTATCCTTACCTTATGTCATGCTTAATTTCCTAAAACTCAAAACAAATAAAATACTCTTTTGGTTCACTTACATATTCTTGGTTCTATTTGAATAAATATCTTTAGTCTTTTGAACTTCCTTACTCTATTATAAGTATGCTTCAGAATATTACTTAAATATTATGACATCAAAGCATATTTGTATAAGAATTTAGTTGTATATATAGTCTATCCTCTCCTCTATAAAAATATTTAAATTATATTAGGAGACTTCATAGAATCAAATCAAGGTTAGAGGTATTCTTCAAAATTATATCTCCGCCGTAACTTTGTTTAAAAATTTGAAATAATGGTGAATCATTTAAAATACGGGCTACAACTCTTTGGCAAATATTATCCATACCTTAAATAAATAGTATATTCATTCGGGTATATGTTGTCTACTAATCCCTTGCAGAGAAAAAATAATGAGAGAAGCAGAAGTTTGGAAGAGTGAGAAAGGAGTACAACATATGAGACAAGATGCTAATAAACAACTCAAGATGCAAGGAAGAAAAAGACCACTGAAATTCATCTACCTTCTACCACATGGTGTCATCATGCTCCAGTAATAAAGGAAACATCTTAAAGGTAAGTCGTCATCATTTTCTTTTTGATCTTGGAGTACACATATCATAACACCATTCTCTTGATCTCAATCTTAACCAAATGAGCTCAAATATGATATATCTTATTTTTAAAAGATGGTAGTCATCATGTTAATCTTGATAACTTATAAAGATGAAAAATCCTTCCATAGGTTCAGTAACTCCACTCCTTTATCTCATAAGCTTAAATGCCATATTTATACTTTTGATATTCTCACCCAAGATGTAAATGAACAATATGAAAAGACATCAATCTTATTGTGCCTAAGGTTAGAGAATGAATAAATTTCTGGTTCTGTTGGTGTTTTCCCACCAATAGAGTCCAAGCACTTGATCTCTACCTTGTCTTTATGAGCAGAACACACTTCAAGCAAAGTGTGGGAAGATTTCCCAAATTCTACAAGTAAAAGCTCTCAACCAATGACAATAATACATATAAGAGTGGCTTTGAGATATTAACAAAAAAAAAAAAAAAGAAGGTGGCACCACCATTGGAAGCGCAACTAGTGGTGACACCACCTCAATCCTCATCCTTAGGAGCAAAACAAAGTACTCGATTAATGAACTACTACAAGGAGTCCAGTTCGGAGGACTCAAAACGTCGAACCCTCACCGTGAGCTTTCTGCAGAATGACTCCAAGAGCCAGCTCACCTAGGTATCTTCATCCTCATCACTCGAAGAATATCTTTCCGATACACAGCTAACCCCTGTGTGAAGAAAGTAACTTCATGGGCAATAAGATTGAAGTATTCCTGGCAACACATGCTCTTACAAACATGAGCTCCTCTGTGAGGACTACTCAGCTTCCACGCTCAACTACGACAACATCCAGCTTAGGGGAGAGCATCCCCTAGTTATCAGGTAAGTATACCTATACGATTATCTAGTCTGTCTTATAGTCATAAAATACCAAAAATATATAGGCACATGAATGTCCATATTTATAGAGTCTTTAGTAAAATAAAAAGATGAATAACAATCAAAACCAAACAAAGATACTTTAGCTATTTATTAAGGTGTGATCATAGAGTGTGTTTATAATTCTGTCTAGCTTGTTAAAAGTCAAACAAAAACTGAAGAACAATAAAATTTTGTCTTGGAGATGATGAATAGTTGCTCTGTCGTAATTCCTTTCAAGTGCCTACTTTTTAACCTTACATTCTCCCGAGTTTTGGATATGATTGTTTTGATATAAGAATTTACTCTGAACCTAAAACTTGTGGAGGCATATGCTTAAGCTAAGTAGGTGATTGAGGGATATGATATGAGAAAGTCTGAGCTGTTATTTATCTTATTCTTAACGATACTAAGTTCTGGAGATTTATCTTTTGAAAACTCTAAAATCTTACATGATGAGCTCTTGTATGACAAAGTTTGAATTCCTACCAAAGTCATATATGATATACATTTAGAATAGGAAAACCTTTATTTATTTATGCTACTTGCTTTGCATTGAGTTCAGTCAACCTTTGTCGTATACCTTATGAGAGTCTTGTCATGCTTTTAAAATCAAGATCACTTATACACTCTACCTACATATGCATTGCTCCCACACTAGGAGTAAGCGTAATTATTTTCCACTTTCATCCAGATCCACCTTAAAAATGTTTTTCTCCTACACTGGGAGGAAACAATCCAAAAATACATCCTATAGGACAACCCCTGTTTAATGCTCTGACTTCTTACTATTATCTCTCCAATCATTTATTGTATTCAAGGGATACATGTGGCTATGCAAAAGAAAAGTTATTAGAAAAAAATAAGGGAGTAAAAAAATAGACAAGTGTCCAAGCAATTAAAATAGTAGGTATTTAGATTCTCGCCTCCTTGAAAGAAAAAAAATAATAAAGATAGCCCATATTTTTCTGCAAATGTTCTAAGTCCAAGAGAGAGAGAGATTTATTTTCAAAGAGTAAAAGTAGAATTAAGTTTAGCCACCATATATTCACCTATCCACCATATTCCATACACATACACATCTTGGTTTAATTGTATGACTTGACTCTCTATAGATCTATTGTTTGTTTTTACAATATATGAATTGCAAGTATGCTAACCTTTGTTTAATGTCACTCCTATAAACTCCACTATAATCCTTAGCTGTAGGAGGGCATGACATCATTAATGCCTCAGTGAGATCCACAAATACCACATACAATAAGAGACTTGAGGGTGTCATACAATTAAGATCTGAATTTTATTTCGAAAACCTATAAAAACTCCAGAATATTGGTTGAAGTGAAGAATTTGAGACATAGTGCTTGACTTGATTGTTCTATCTTTCAATTAATCACGACCCACATGAAAGTTAAAAAGCTCCATAGTTAACGGTAAAATGGGTAAGTTTGAAAGTTAGAGCAGTTTTATCTAATACGGAGGAGAATTTCTGTTTGAAGGCATGTGTACTTTTGAGGTGTGAAAGCATTGTAGCAACTCCTGATCCAAGTTTAGTAGTTAGGCTTTGCTAAGGGACTAGCAAAGGGTAAGCTTGGTGGAGCTTGTTGACGGTGGATAGTGTCAACATTTAATAGTGCAATAAACATGATATATAAATGGTCAATACACTTGCAAATAGAGAAGTCTAGGGTTTTATCTGACAAATTCCACGAGCTTTGGTGAATTATTATTTTGCAGGGATTGTTCCAGAAAACCACGGAAAAGGGCCTAACTATCAAACGGAGTAACGAAACTTGACGCCAACGAAACCCCGCACATTGGACTTAGGAAGGATCTAGAAAACACCAGAACGAAGCGGAGCGCAAGCGGCAGACAGGTGGGGCCGGCCGGCCTGAGGCAAGAGCCGGGCGGCCTCCCCTCAAAAGAATCTCCTACGCCCTTCTGGAAGCTTCCTCCACCACCTTTGAGGGTCAATATCCACCGTACCTTAAGTCGGTTTGATCAAACGACCATCGTGCATCCCATCGGACTATAAATATAGGACCAGACCCCCTAGAAAAATCCAAATTCATTCTATCAATTCATTTGGAGAGCTAGAAGCCCTAGCTCATTAGAGCTCCTGTAATTAGAAAATAGGGAGAGAGGAGAGGAAGAAGTAGAAGAGGAGCCGGCTTGTCGGATCTTCCTCAACTTTGTACCTCTACGGAGACAGTTCATCTTCAAGTTCTTCAGTTGGTAACTCTAAGTCTTCTATTTGATTAAGTTTTGTTCTTACTTTATTTTGTTTACGGGATCTTAGCTCGTATTGAGTGCTCTAGTTATTGCGCATAGCTAGAGTAGTAATCGTTAGCGTAGACGTGGTGTCTAGGCTAGAGTTTACCTGAGTTTGCGCCCAATTCTTACGGTTAGTTGTGGTAGCCTTCAGAGGTGACAGCTTTGTTGGCCTTCGTATTCCACCACGTCGGAGTTGGTGTTTCGTAGAGCTTTTGGCAGCCTTTCCCAACTACCTTCTTCCCAGTCTTATTCGAGAGTTAGAAAGGTACTGTTGCTCCAAAGTAGACAAGTATTGTAAGTCCGATTATTAGTTATCTAGATCACCTTAGATAGCCCCTCTCTACCCACCAAAAACATTTATCTTTTCTATCTTTGGACATTCTTGATTCGTTTCTAGTTCACTTCGTGTTCCTCGTGGAAAATCGATACCTTGGAATACTCTTAGGTGAAAGCTACAACGGTATCCGTGCGCTTGCGGATTTATCTCTTTGATTATTCTGTGTGCGTTAAATATACCAACACTAGCGATATGGGGATGGGGGTGGCGATGGATCTTGCACGCCTACTTGCTAGATGAGGCCCAGCCGGTCTTCATGGTACTACTCTAGTAGTAGTACATGGTTTGCCGTCTGCGGCAGCCTAGAGCATTGAGCCAAGAAAAAAAAGCAATAGGTGAAAAAAATGCAGACGTGTGGAGGAATAAGGTCCACGGACCGACCAAGAGGGTAAAAAAGCTTAGTCCACTCTGATGTCCACAAGCAATTAAGTTTAGCTTTTGGTGATTTATTCTTTAACGTTGCTTCCGATAATTTTGTACTGGATAGTATTTGATCTGAGGTCACTAGATATTGACAATGATATCATAAAATACAACCATGTACTTTGTCTCTAATGTGTCATAGATCATAATCAAAATTTTTATTCATTTTAACATAACGGTGGTAAAGTAATAAAGATTATTTTTAGTTTTGCGAATATGTAATGTTGATTTTTTGGGAATATGTAATGTTGTCAATGCTATATGAATTATGAGAAATTATAATATGATGATAGAGTTGAACCATATTTATTGTTTGTTATGAATAGGGTAGGGTTAATTCTATTTATGTGCTTTAGAACATATGGAAGGAAAAAAATCTATCAAACTATAATTTATAATTCGATACAAACTTAATTGGATAATGCGACATTATTTAATTAACTTATATGATATATATCATGGTTATAAAAACATAAAGCTTTTTAAATTAGATTTTATACAAAAAGTAAAAATATAAATAAACATGCAACACTCTTTTGTGCTCGTCTCTTAATAGTCTTTGATTTTTTTTCCCATTACAACACACGGACATGTTTGCTATTATAGAAAAAATATAAAGATTTATGATATGAAATAGATATATGATGAAAATATAGCTAATAAAGAATCTTATTATGCTTAGTTAGTATAAAAATGTTATTATTTTATTATATAATTTTAGTTAAATTTAAAAAATTTGACTCTCCCAAGTTCTAAGAATGCCTTTTAATTTAGAATGGATGGAGTACAAAATAGGAGCCTGACGTCGGAGCAAAGAAGAGGTGTACGGTGACATGTGGAAGGCAGCCGAGCTCTTGGAAGCCCAAGACGAAATCATCTAGAAACTAGAAAGGATGACTTGGACAAACACGTTGCTTGGACGTCGTCGTCTGCCAAATTGTACAGCATGGATGTGGCGGAGCACAAAAAAAAAAAAAAAAAAAAACTCTGTGAGCGTGCATGCGCAACACGTTACACGTGCCTGGGATGGGCCACACCAGCTGGGAGTGCAGGTCTGCGACTAGGACCCGGCTCTGGTCAGGCGAGTAGGACCCGGTTCTGGTCAGAACCGGGAGCGCGACACCGCCCATGCTCGTGTGCCCTGGCGGCGGCCTGGCCCCATCACACCAGATGCCGAAGCAGGAGCCATCGAACCGACGAGCCAAGCACGTACAGTACGTTCCTCGCTGAAAGCCGCCCGTCATCGTTTCTTCAGTAGAAGCAATCAATGTAATCAAGATGAATTGCTCTAATTGATCTTGACGTGCCGCTGTTCCTAGTCTCATCTTTGTGTCTTGTCAGGCATCGCCCATGGACACCATCGAGGACTTCCTCACATCCGCTGGATCAGGACGCACAGGTGGAGTTGAAGCCGAGCTCCCTGTCCAATTCAATTGCGTCTGCTGTTCCCGCGACCATACGTACGTACTGTACTTGATGGGCATGGGCACATGCTATCGCTGCTCACCCTTCATTGCTCAGAAGCTTGCAAATGCAAGGTCCTGCGAAGAAGGAAATTAACACAACGATGCACATTTAGAACTACAGTAGAATACAGAGAGAGAGAGAGAGCGAGGAGTTCGATGATCTGTTGCTACCGCCGTTTGCCTGCTGCCGGTGGCTCCGTCGATTCCAACACAAGCTGCATGCAGCCTTCTTGCTTCCCCTCGGTATGGCGGACCTTCGCCATCGGATCGGATGTCACCAGCGGATATTATTACAGGATATCGATGGACTTGGGGGGATGGATGGATGAGTCCCTTGGCTCGTCGGCTGGGCTGGATCACGCGGAGCTGCGGCAAGCAAGGGACACGCGCATGGCGCTGCCCCACGGCCGATCTGTACGACGGCGTCGCACAGGATGACAGGAGTACATTTTTTTTCCCGTAGGACCCACCAGGGGACGTGGTGCTGCGCCAACAACATCTGTCGTTGGCGGACGGGGCTCAAGAGGAAAACACAGAGGTTGACTGCTAGAGGCTACGTGGACGGTGACTTTTCAGAGACCATCAGCCGGCCGTTGCACTTGCACCACGAGGACGACGACCCGAGCGTAACAGTACGGTGCACGCACGACGGCCTCCAGAGTCCAGAGGCCAGACGGCGAGGAAGCGAAGTAGTGCTCCGCGATGAGCACACCATCCAGTGCCAGAGGCAAGGTTGAGCAGAGAGGCTCAGGTTGTACTAGCAACAGTCACCGAGGCTTAGGCCAGGAGCACAAACTAGCACAACTGAGGCATCGATCGGTAACGAACACAGCACCATGATGAAACACAAACGATGGAGGTGGAGGTAGTAGGGTCACTCGCCGCCGGTTTTATTGAATTGAACCCACTGCCGTTCATGGATTTGAGGACAAAGAGGGCGACGACGACGCATCTTTTGACGGCGCGAGCGACTCCGGCCGATACCTCTGGAAGAGGAGGTGGATCAGGTCGCCGGATTCCACCTCAACCGAACAAGAGCGGGCCACCCCCCAAGTGTAACTACTGTTCTTTGAGCTCTTCCGCATCTGATGACTTGGGTGGGCAGCCGCCGAGCGCTCTCACCAAGCTCAGCAGGTTCTGGCGCGACGAACCGCCGGGACCGGCGGCAGCCTCCGCCGCCTCCTTCCACTTGGCCGCGCTCCTCCGCATCTCCTCGCTCGCCATCACCTTCCTGACGAACACGGCGACCTGCTCCCTCTCCACCTCCGCCCCCAGCCGGACGCCGACGCCCCACACCTCGCAGGCGTACTTGCAGTTGGTGTACTGGTCCGAGAAGCCCGGCCAGCACACCATGGGCACGCCGGCGGCAAGACTCTCGCACGTCGAGTTCCAGCCGCTGTGCGTCAGGAAGCAGCCCACGGCCGGGTGCCGCAGCACCTGCTCCTGCGGACACCACGCCGTCACGTGGCCCCGCCCCGCCGTCGTCTCAGCCTTGAAGGCCGGGGGCATCGCGTCGTCGTCCAGGCCGCCGCCGCCGCCGCGGACGAGGTTGTCCCTCATGGACCATAGGAACCGGTGGCCGCTCGCCGCGAGGCCCCACGCGAACTCGGTCAGCTGCTCCGGCGTCACCACCGTGTGGCTGCCGAAGTTGACGTACACGACGGAGCCGCGCTCCTGCGTGTCCAGCCAGGCCAGGCACTCGGCGTCCTGCTTCCACAGGCTCAGGCCGGTCGACTCGGTGTCGGCGGCGGCGGCGGCGGCGCTGTTTTGGTCGTCGTCCTGCTGGCGGAGGAGCAAGCCCAGGGGCCCGACGGTGTACATGCGCGGGTACTCGGCGCGTAGCGCGGCGAGGACGTCGGCCTCGAGGCCGTCGAAGGTGTTGAGGACGAGGGCGCCGGCCTTGGCGCAGCTGTTTGCCTCCGATTCGTTGAAGCGGAGGCCGAAGTCATCCGGGTCGGTGGTGCGGAGGAAGCTGGAGAAGTCGCCGAGGCGGGTCGGCGGCATGCCGGGGATCCAGTCGATCACCGTCGTCTCGAGGTAGCCATTCGTCAAGAAACTCTCATCTGCAGGCCGGCCGGCCGGCCGCGTGCCGTCAGCGTTGGTGTCAAGTGTACGTGTGCAAGATTTGGGCGGTGATGCTACTGCTGCTTAGCTTACCCTTGAGTGGCACGTAGCCTCTTTCCTGGAGCTCGCGGAGCCTCATGTGCGTCATCAGCGAGGCGGCGCTGGCCGTCCAGAACGACATGGTCGGGATGCCGAGCTCCCGCGCCACGCACAGCGCGAAGCTCATGAGCATCGTGGGGAGGACGAGGGTGACCGGCGGCACGCCGGGCGTGCCGTTGAGCCGCGCGATGAGGTCCCTGAACGGCGCGGCGCAGCGCGTGCTCACGGACACGGCCAGGCCGCGCCCGTAGTCCTGCCTGCCCCGCTCAGCCTCGGACAGGCCGTCCGGGATGGCCTCGAAGCGGAAGCCCTCCCCCCGCCGCGCACGGCCCCGGCGCCCTCGGTGGCCTGCACGCGCCGGTGGTTGTGCTCGGTGTTGACGAAGGTGACGTACGCGCCGTGGCGGTGCAGCAGCCTGGCGAGCTGCAACGCTGGGTTGATGTTGCCGGAGCCTGGGTACGGCACAACCACGACGTGTGGCCGCGCCATCACCGCTGGAAATTCGAGAGATCTTTTGATCAGAACTGGCGCGACGGGGGTGTTTGGACTGGATGACCACATATGTATAGAATATTAAAGTAGCTTAGTACAATTTCGATCGAAACATTTCTCATCTTTGCAGTGGATCAGAACTGGTCCGCCACGACGAAGAATAAGGCCACGACACCGAATAAGCCAGCCACGTGCAGACGGGAGCGCTTACGCCTTGGGATTCCATTTCTACAGATGCTCTCGCTTTCGTTTGTCGCCGGCCTCTGTTTCTTGTGTTGTGTTTGGGCCAGCCAGATATCGTCAGGACGTGAGTGAGGAGAGTGTAAACACACCGGCTTTGGTGTACGTCATTGTCCCTTTGTCAGGCTATAATAATAAGGCTTACTGAAAAGGTAAAAATGTCTTCGGAGGTCCCAATGGTGCATACAGAATTCACTGGTACAAAAATGATTTGCAACAACGGTGGCTATATGTTTTTTTCAGAAGCAACTTCTTCATGAGGCTTGTTGAAAATGTAAATGGCATGTACTCCCTCCATCCTAAAATCGTTTAGAATGTGCGTGCTATAAGTTTGACTCGATTTATAGAAAATATGTGCAATATTTATATCTTCAAATAAATTTGTTTAAAAACTAAATTTAAAGATTTTTCCGATGATACTAATCTATGATTTTTATTATCTATAAAAATTGCCAGCAGTTGTTTCTCGAGAAGCGAAAGCGACAAGAATTTTAGGATGAGGGGAGTAGGTGCCAATACTACATGTAGAATCCACTACTACAAAAATGATTTGTAACAATGATGGCTATTTTTAATAGCAGCCACCTCTATAATGGATGGCAAAATACTTAAAATGCTCTGTGCACCTTACCAAATGAATGAATGATCATGTCCAACTCAAAATACTTTGTCAATCTTATGTCCAACTCAGAATACTTTGGTTAAAAGTTCATTTCTAGGAACTGAGTTAATTTGCTTTGATTGCATGAGTAATATGTTGCTGGCCAATGAATGAACGATTAATTAGTAGAGTTAAGATTTTGGTCATGTTAAACTCTCAACAATGGACTATAATATAAATGTTGTGTTGGTAGAGTGTCCAGTTTGGTCATGTTAAACTATCAGCCATTACCTTTGACACAAGAACATACAAGTAAGCTTTGAGAGGGTAGAGGGACAGTTTCAGTTCATATAACCTTTCTTGTTTCAGATTCTCATACAACAGTTTTAACTCCAAATTTAGATCAGTGGCATTTTCCCATTAAGCTTTTGTGCAAATAATCGGCCAGTTTGCCAAACAGACCCCAAGATGCTCTTGAGAGTTAGAAAATTAATCCCACCTTATGGTAAGTCTGGTGGATTACATTGTGTACTCAGAGTTTTATTCTTTTTTTATAGTGTAGAGTGTAACACCCCGGTGTTACGCGCTTAATCCCCTATCAAACTATTTCTTAAGTATCGTGTTTATGTGCTAATGTATGTGGTTTAATGCGAAAACCATTCCTAGTAACTTAAAAAGGCCGTTAAGAATGTTGAATGAAAGTTGGCTTCTATAGCTCCTTTTATCAAGTAAGGATTAAAATCAATTTTTATTAAGCAAAATTAGTATAGAACCTGTGTGCAACTTTCAAATAAAGTTTGAAGTGCAATCCTTGTAGAGGGTAATGCAACTCACCTCACTGAAAAATAACTTTGTGAACTAGATTTTCCAGTAGCCTAGAAATGCGATTTGAATTAAATTCTGCTCACGACTTAGCATTATTCCTGTCTGAAATTAGCTTGGCAATGCTATATTGGCATCCAGTTTTTGATTAAATTTCTTAAATGCTAGTTCAATACTTTTGCATCGTTGGTTGCACCGTAGCGAGTACCCAAGCATGATGTAGTTCTAGGGCTAGTTGGAGTCTTCGTTGGCCTTTCAAAAATTGCCCAAACTTCGATAGTCTTGTAAAATGAGCCAAACCATGTCATTAGAGCTCTGTGCGTGAACTGGTGTGCATCTTGACAAACGCATACTGGCACCATCCTATCTTTCTCTGCCAGCCATCTATGTAGGTGATCGTTGCTTCGCTTAAAAGCCGTGAGTTCCTTCTTAAGCTGGTTACGTTGGTTAGATCTTAACTGAGGTAGTTTAGGTTTTTGGTGTGCTTTAAAATTCGTGCACAACGTGTTATAGGGCTGGTGGCTTTCGTGAGCGTGATCACCCCGTCGGCTCCCCGGTGCGGCGTGGATCTGGCCGCGTCCCACGCCGCCGTGTCGCGGACCGAGCAGCGCAGCTAGCCGTTGCCCGCCGTGGCCGGCCACGAGGGAGCGGCGGCGGCCGCTGTCCTGTATCCCACTGCCCGGCCGGCGAGTTGCCTGCTGCGCTCTTGCTAGCTATGGCGGCTGCCCATTTGTCTTCTGCGCCGCCCGCTTCGCGTCGCGTCCGCTGCCGCGCCGTCGGCGTCGTCGTCCTGGCGTCCCTTTGCTTTCGGTGCCATCGCCTCGGCGTCGCGTCTGCCGGCAGCTCTAGGCCTCGGCTTGAAGGGCGTCGCGCCCGAGCACGATCTCCTCTCCACATCGCCATGGCCACCGGGCGGCGTCTTTAATTCCGGCGAGGGGAAGGGTCAAATCGAGTCGATTCATTGCACCCACAGCCGCCATCAAGCTGCCTAGCCGCCAACCCCCCCCCGTCTTGATTGGTGCCACACCAAGCTCCAATTTGGAGTTTTCTTGCCGACGGTCCTTTTGAAGCCGCGGCGCACCCGACCGAACCAGCCATCCGAGCCTCGGCGTCCAATTAAACAAAGACCGAAAGCTTCGCCTAGACCCCCCTCTTCACCGCGCGCACCCTCCCGGCACCTCTGCTGCCGTATCACGTGAGCGGCCGCCGTCATGCCGTCGCGGTGCGCCCCGCCGTGGCCTTCGGTCGCACGCGACCGGGTTCCGGCCGGTCGTTCTCTGCCCAACTGACCCCAAGGCGGGGTTCGCGGAAGGGTATGGGTGCTCATGCGCCTTCCTTTCCGTTTCCCGTGCCTATCGTTGGCGGAGCGGCCACGCCCGTCGCCATGAGCGGCACGGTCATGGCTACCGCCCCCGACCCGGTAGGGTCTTGGGGCTCGCCGCGTCACCCTTCCATCCTAGGCGCGCGAGGCGTAGACTTGGGTTTCCGGCCACCACGCGGTCGCCAGCGAGGTTCCGTTGGGCGGCCGAGCCGCCGTGTGCCACTCGCCGCACCGCCCAGGCGCCTCAAGGCTCGGGGACTTCCGTGGTAAAGACAAAAAGGTATGGGGTGCTAGGTGCAAACGCTCTTAGTGTAGGAATAGTACCTTTCGCTTTCCCGCGATTAGTTGGAAATCGGGGTTTCTTACGCAAAAGCGCTAGGGGCGCGGGTCCTCCTGCGTGGGCCGCTTATGCTGCGGGCCGAGCCCAAGTTGGGCCGAGCCATTTGGTTTCGCTTTTCCTTTTTTCGGGGTAATTAGAAATGGGTTTTCTAATTTAAATTGCAGGCTAGAATTTGATAATTAATATCAATTCACATGGGTGTCCAAAAATAGTGAAACTAATTTTGTTAGCATCCTAAAATCATGATCTAGCTACTGGTGTAGTTGGTTTATGCAGTTCTATTAGTTTTCCAAGTAAGTATTTAATTACTTTAGAACGCTTATCTTTAATAGATTAATTAGGAAGTGTTTTATCATGGCAATTTAGTGATAGCTTTAGCTATTAAATTCATGCAGTAGCCTCCTAACAATATTATGTGCTCTCTGTAATTTTTGTAACATTAGAGTAGTTGGTTTGATAGGTTAGCTAATAAACCCTAGTCGAAAAGTATATTAAAATAATAATTAGATGGTGGTGATGACGATGTGCGATGATGTTATACGAGTTTGATACCTAGCTTACGATGTTAGCCATTAGAGCTAGCTGTTAGTATAGTTTGTACGTGTTGTATTTTAAGAGTTGTTGTTGCCTTGTATTGATTGCATCATTTCTGCATCGCATCGTTGCATATCATAATAGGAACGACGATGGATCGATGTAACCGAAGGACTTGGTGTTTTTGCGAAGGACGGCGCCATGGTGATCATGTCCTGAAGATTGGAATCCTAACTCTTGGTTATATGCTTTTACCCAGGCAAGCCCCGGTTCATAACCCCCACTATTCTGCACTTTATAATATATATGTTGCTTTAAGTTTTGAGGAGTTGGATGAAACCCACTTGCATATATATCCTTATCCTATGAGTCTTACTAGCATGACAGGATCGTATAGATTGCTATGCTACTGGGTTCGGTAGAAGTCAGTGATTACCCTGTCACTCGCGAGAGATAGGTTTATATATTATTATCATGTCACTATCACATGGATTACGGATATGGATAATAAATGGAGGCAAGGCGGGGACGGTATTATGGACCGTGGATGGGCGTTGGGTTTGTTGGGCAACAGGCGAGGCTGCAGTTGCGTTTTTGTCCCGCTTTGTGTCGGTTAAGGACCGATCGTTGCTAAAGGGTTGAAGGTTAAGTCACAGATCTCCTTATCCCGAACACATACTTGTGTATGGGCGCTCGGAAGGCTTGCTCTCTCTTGTCTTGGGTTCCGGCTTCATCCGGACCGACTGTATAGGGTGGTGCATTCATATGTTTTCTTTTTTGGGTTGGAGGTCCTTGCACCGCATTACGGCCGGGCCGGGAATGTCGGGGCTTGGAGTCCCAGTTTGGACGGGGATCCGGAGCCTCGGGCGGGGAGAAAGCAAGTTATTCTTGTGCGTGTCTAGGATGCAAGGCGAGGAGTGTGTTTTTGGGGTACCATTTGGGCACATTGATTCGCGAATCGCCGTTCTTGAACGGTAACGACGAGGGCCTTATTCGGCATCGTAGTAAGAAATGGAAGATGAAAGATGGATAAAGAAATTTCGATTGCTTACCACTTGCTTGAAAGTAGTTCGGTGCTCACCTAGAATGGTTAGCTAATGAATTAATCATGGCTACTAAAATTGAATATAAGGATGCACTTTGTTAGTAATGCTTTCCCCGCAAATATAAACCCGGCAAGCCAAATAGCCTTGCATATTCCTTGGAGTCATTTTATTTCCTCCCTGTCGGGTAAGTCTTCTTTGAGTACAATTAAGTACTCGGGGTTTTATTCCCCCCATTGCGGGTAACAGGTGGATGCTAGCTGCCGACCGACCGTTGTGTGTGGATACCTCTGGTGGGCTCGGCGAGGAATTCCAATTACATTTGCGATAGTAGTTTTATTTTTCAACTTCACTAAAAGATTTTATAAAGAAAAGTTCTATAATGTTATCATCATGTCAAATGGTTATTCATGTAATTGAATAAATGTTTATTTCCGCTGCAATAATGACCATATGCACAAGATACATCAGTTAAGTTTAAAATGAATCAACTTTCATTTCGCTACTAATTGTATTTATCCTTTCATTTGTTATATAATACTCGATCAAATGTGATTATGGGATGTAAGAAATGTAAGATTGTTGTAAGCTTTATTCCCTTATTTGTGATCCCCGATGGAAAAGCGTGGATTTTCGAAGTTCTCCCGTTGGGTGTGCTCGGCGTAATCGATTAAATTAGTGCGCTCCCTTGGGTACTTAGTGTCTAATGGAAGACAAGTACTCTTGTGAGTGTGTTAATTTAGGCGGTTACGCCCTGTGTGGTATCAGAGCATAAATAAGCGAATAAAGCTACGCAACCCTTTTCAAATTAAAATTTGATAACAAATTCGTTTCAAAAAGTTAGGGCGTTTGCATGCGAAGTTATATAAGTAGCACTATTACTATGGTTATATATTTAGGATAGATGGCACTCTGTTGATTTAGCTAGGCTTGATCTATTTTCTGCAGGTACACTAACCCCGAGCATAGTTCGATAGCATCGACTAGCTACAGGAGAGAACGATGTGCCAAAATCTGAGAACGGTTGCCCTATATACGGCAATAGTGTGAGGACGGTTAGGACGTGCATTCATGCATATCCTGTTTGTGCAATTGTTGTATTAGTTAGTGTGTGTTAACCCCCTAAATCTAGCTAGACCTAGTTAAAATCTTCTGTCTATCCTCTTCTCAAAACTCTTAAGTCAGTGTCATGCAAATTAAGTGTAGCTGGTCAGGAATCCTATGGCCTTCGTTCCATCGTCCCGATCACCGTCCGTTGTGCCGCATTTAAATCATTTGGGTCACATCCGGTTTTTGTTTGCACGTTTCCTTTCTCCCTATTCTCAAGGCTCGTGTCGGTCTTTCGCATCCACCTCGGTGCTTGAGCCCGACACCCGCGCGCATGGCCTCGGTTATTCACTCTTTTCACGTCGCGCGAGTCTGGCGATCCCTCGAAGCGTGATGCCACGGCCATGCCTCTAAAGCCACTGATGCCGGCACCTCGAGCCTCGACCCATCTGTCGACCCGTCCTTACCACTGCTATAGTCACCCATTGTGCCTTCCTGTTTTCACTACAGTCTTGCCATGGACTTGTCAAACTTCTTGGAGAAGCCTTGCCCTGGGCCTCTACAAAAAGAGAGCCACCCCGGTTGTTTTCATCACACCCCACACTTGCTAAACATTTCCCCAACCGTTCCTGAGCAAAAACCGATGGCCTCACAAGAGCCACCATGCCCTTGCCTTCTACCCACCAACCCTCCTAGCCGGCCCCGGGGTCGACGGGAGTAGTTTGGACCAGCGAAGCACACTGCCGGTGTAGAGGATTTCCCAAGCTTCACGTATACCACCGCACGTAGGTGGGGATCCGAGGCCGTCCCCCTTTACGAGGGCTATGAGTGCTTACAAACATGGCATTGAGCGGTGCGAGGTTACCGTCTACATTGGGAAAAGTGACAACTTCCCCGGGTGTAGATGAGTGGAGCGCCACCACCACCGGTTTTTCGCTTTCCGGACACCTATCGCCAGTAGCCCACAAGGCATTGAGGATCCCGTGCGGATCCATGCGGATGCTCTCGCCCGTTCACCCATGAGGTTCTTTCCGCCTTCAGACCGGGACTCTCCATTCTGGAGAACCCGCGTGGAGGCTCTGTGTGGACGTCCCCTGCAGGCAGTCGATCCCACCGTGGTGTCCCTGGCCACGTATTTGTTGGCCCTGGATGAGCACCACGAGCAGCTTGCCTCCGAGCTGAGGAAGTGCATCACCCGTGCCGAGGAGACCGAGCTCTTCATCCGGAAGCTCCATGTGAGCCTTGCCATGACCCGTGCTCAAGCCGCCACCGCCGAGAGCCGTGAGACTGTCACCGCCGAAGCCCTGCGGGAGGCGGACGACCGCTACGTCAGGCAGATGAGGGATGCCTACTTCGCCGCTCGTGATCAGCGGAGGGCTCCTGCCCCGGAGGGGCAACAACCCCAGATCTTGGAGGGGATACCCGCCTATCCCTGGGAGCGGGTGAGGAATGTGGCCGCACCCGCCGCTCCGCCACCTACTCCTGTGGAAGACTTGGAGGTTGAGTCTCCTCTTCCTTGCACGCAGCCTAACCCTGCCGAAGAGCCTTAGGAGAACAGCCGTGAAGCCCTCTGCCTCGACGACGTAGACTAGTTGCCTGTGGTGATGCGCCGTGGTTCTGCAGCACGTGTCCTTGCCTTCTCCAGATGTTGTATCCCCCGTTGTATCTCGAAGCAGTGTGTTTGCCTTGCAGTCTAGTGACGTTGTGTGTTGTCCCCTGAAATGATTTATCGCCTTTCTGCAGTGGTTATGTTGTGCCTGATTAACGTCTTGCAAACACGATTAATCAAGAGGGTTAAGTAGTCGCTTTAGTCTGGTAGCGGTATAACCTTTTGGTACAGTTTTAGAACTATGTGAGACGACCCTTGCCACCCTCCTTCTCTGCAAAAAAAAATGCCCTCGATTCTCGCCCTCGCGTCCGTACCGGACCCCCTCTTTTCTTTTCCTCGATCGTTCACGCGCCTCCACGTGGCGCTGTCTTCGCCGTCTCTTTTCCCCGCTCAGGCTTGAGTGCGGAGCGCACCATGGCCGAGGGCCGCCCCACCCCGTGACCCGCCATCGTTCCCCCTCCCACTCAATCTCATCGTCCTCGGTGCGCCGCACAACGCAACCACTCGTCCCTCTCCGCTGAGCTATAAACGCGACCCCGAGTCCCCTGCTCTGCCACCCAACTCTCCCAACCCTCAGCGCAAAAGTCTTTGAGCACCTCTCTTCCCTCTGATGAAGCTTGGCTAGATCCAGAGAGAAGCTGAGCCAGAGAGAGGATTTGCAGTCTAGTGCTGCGAGTCAAGCCTAGCCTGGGGAATCAGATCGAAGCAGAGGATCTAATTTCCACCCCAGAGGTTAAATCTAGCCTCTGAGTTCACGATGATCGAATTCCCACTGATCTGTTTCTGGATCCGTTGGACGTACGCCATGATCTGGATTATCATTATCTTGTTGTTTCTCCATTGTCCCCGTCTAGCTCGGCTGTTGGATTGAGTGATTAGGTGTGTTGAGTTGCCTTGATTATGTAATCTCTCTGTTATTTTGCCATGTAATCGTGTTTTCCTTGTTCTCTTTACCTGCTCCGAATCTCGGGACGAGATTCTTTTTAAGGGGGGTAGGATGTAACACCCCGGTGTTACGCGCTTAATCCCCTATCAAACTATTTCTTAAGTATCGTGTTTATGTGCTAATGTATGTGGTTTAATGCGAAAACCATTCCTAGTAACTTAAAAAGGCCGTTAAGAATGTTGAATGAAAGTTGGCTTCTATAGCTCCTTTTATCAAGTAAGGATTAAAATCAATTTTTATTAAGCAAAATTAGTATAGAACCTGTGTGCAACTTTCAAATAAAGTTTGAAGTGCAATCCTTGTAGAGGGTAATGCAACTCACCTCACTGAAAAATAACTTTGTGAACTAGATTTTCCAGTAGCCTAGAAATGCGATTTGAATTAAATTCTGCTCACGACTTAGCATTATTCCTGTGCGAAATTAGCTTGGCAATGCTATATTGGCATCCAGTTTTTTGATTAAATTTCTTAAATGCTAGTTCAATACTTTTGCATCGTTGGTTGCACCGTAGCGAGTACCCAAGCATGATGTAGTTCTAGGGCTAGTTGGAGTCTTCGTTGGCCTTTCAAAAATTGCCCAAACTTCGATAGTGCGCGCAGCGAACCATGTCATTAGAGCTCTGTGCGTGAACTGGTGTGCATCTTGACAAACGCATACCGGCACCATCCTATCTTTCTCTGCCCGACCATCTATGTAGGTGATCGTTGCTTCGCTTTAAAAGCCCCGAGTTCCTTCTTAAAGCTGGTTACGTTGGTTAGATCTTAAGCGAGGTAGTTTAGGTTTTTGGTGCGCTTTAAAATTCGTGCACAACGTGTTATAGGGCTGGTGGCTTTTCGTGAGCGTGATCACCCCGTCGGCTCCCGGTGCGGCGTGGACGGGCCGCGTCCCCGCGCGCCGTGTCGCGGACCGAGCCGCGCAGCTAGCCGTTGCCCGCCGTGGCCGGCCCAGGAGGAGGCGGCCGCTGTCCTGCTGTCCACTGCCGGCCCGGCGAGTTGCCTGCTGCGCTACTTGCTTTCGCTATGACGCGGCTGCCCGGTATCTTTGCGCCTGCTGCCGCTTCGCGTCGCGTCCGCTGCCCTTCGCGCGTCGCGTCGTCGTCTCTTGGCGTCCCTTGCTTCGGTGCCATCGCCTCGGCGTCGCGTCTGGCCGGCGGCTCTAGGCCTCGGCTTGAAGGACGTCGCGCCGAGCACAGTCTCCTCTCCCTGTCGCCATGGCCACCTGGGCCGCGTCTTTAATTCCGGCAGGGAAGGGTCAAATCGAGTCGATTCATTGCACCCACAGCTTCGCCATCAAGCTGCCTAGCTGCCAACCCCACCCCGTCTTGATTGGTGCCACACCAAGCTCCAATTTGGTTTTTCTTGCCGACGGTCCTTTTGAAGCGAAAAACGGCGCACCCGGCCGAACCAGACCATCCGAGCCTCGGCGTCCAATTAAACAAGACACCGAAAGCTTCGCCTAGACCCCCTCTTCACCGCGCGCACCCTCCCGGCACCTCTGCTGCCGTATCACGTATCCGCGCCGCCGTCATCATGCCGTCGCGGTGCGCCGCCGTGACGCTTCGGTCACCGCGACGGGTTCCGGCCGGTCGTTTCTGCCTAGCCCGACCCCAAGGCGGGGTTCGCGGAAGGGTATGGGTGCTCATGCGCCTTCCTTCCCGTTTCCGTGCCTATCGTTGGCGGAACGGCCACGCCGTCGCCATGAAGCGGCACGGTCATGGCTACCGCCCCGCGACCGGCCGGGTCTTGGGGCTCGCCAGCGTCACCCTTCCATCCTAGGGCGCGAGGCGTAGACTTGGGTTTCCGGCCACCACGCGGTCGCCCGGCGAGGTTCCGCTAGGCGGCCGAGCCGCCGTGTGCCACTCGCCGCCGCACCGCCAGGCGCCCTGCGCTCGGGGACTTCCCGTGGTAAAGACAAAAGGTATGGGGTGCTAGGTGCAAACGCTCTTAGTGTAGGAATAGTACCTTTCGCTTTCCCGCGATTAGTTGGAAATCCGGGGTTTCTTACGCAAAAAGCGCTAGGGGGGCGCGCGGGTCCTCCTGCGTGGGCCGCTTGCGCGCGTGGGCCGAGCCCAAGTTGGGCCGAGCCGGCTGGTTTCGCTTTTCCTTTTTCCAGGGTAATTAGAAATGGGTTTTCTAATTTAAATTCTGGGCTAGAATTTGATAATTAATATCAATTCACATGGGTGTCCAAAAATAGTGAAACTAATTTTGTTAGCATCCTAAAATCATGATCTAGCTACTGGTGTAGTTGGTTTATGCAGTTCTATTAGTTTTCCAGTAAGTATTTAATTACTTTAGAACGCTTATCTTTAATAGATTAATTAGGAAGTGTTTTATCATGGCAATTTAGTGATAGCTTTAGCTATTAAATTCATGCAGTAGCCTCCTAACAATATTATGTGCTCTCTGTAATTTTTGTAACATTAGAGTAGTTGGTTTGATAGGTTAGCTAATAAACCCTAGTCGAAAAGTATATTAAAATAATAATTAGATGGTGGTGATGACGATGTGCGATGATGTTATACGAGTTTGATACCTAGCTTACGATGTTAGCCATTAGAGCTAGCTGTTAGTATAGTTTGTACGTGTTGTATTTTAAGAGTTGTTGTTGCCTTGTATTGATTGCATCATTTCTGCATCGCATCGTTGCATATCATAATAGGAACGACGATGGATCGATGTAACCGAAGGACTTGGTGTTTTTGCGAAGGACGGCGCCATGGTGATCATGTCCTGAAGATTGGAATCCTAACTCTTGGTTATATGCTTTTACCCAGGCAAGCCCCGGTTCATAACCCCCACTATTCTGCACTTTATAATATATATGTTGCTTTAAGTTTTGAGGAGTTGGATGAAACCCACTTGCATATATATCCTTATCCTATGAGTCTTACTAGCATGACAGGATCGTATAGATTGCTATGCTACAGGTTCCCGGTAGAAGTCGAGTGATTACCTGTCACTCGCGAGAGATAGGTTTATATATTATTATCATGTCACTATCACATGGATTACGGATATGGATAATAAATGGAGACCGGGCGGGACGGTATTATGGACCGTGGATGGACGTTGGGTTTGTTGGGCAACAGAGCGAGGCTCTGGTTGCGTTTTTGTCCCGCCTGTGTCGGTTAAGGACCGATCGTTGCTAAAGGGTTGAAGGTTAAGTCACAGATCTCCTTATCCCGAACACATACTTGTGTATGGGCGCTCGGAAGGCTTGCTCTCTCTTGTCTTGGGTTCCGGCTTCATCCGGACCGACTGTATAGGGTGGTGCATTCATATGTTTTCTTTTTGGGTTGGAGGTCCTTGCACCGCATTACGGCCGGGCCGGGAATGTCGGGGGCTTGGAGTCCCAGTTTGGACGGGGATCTGGAGCCTCGGGCAGGAGAAAGCAAGTTATTCTTGTCTGTGTCTAGGATGCAGGCGAGGAGTGTGTTTTGGGGTACCCAGCTGGGCACATTGATTCGCGAATCGCCGTTCTTGAACGGTAACGACGAGGGCCTTATTCTGGCATCGTAGTAAGAAATGGAAGATGAAAGATGGATAAAGAAATTCTGATTGCTTACCACTTGCTTGAAAGTAGTTCAGGTGCTCACCTAGAATGGTTAGCTAATGAACTAATCATGGCTACTAAAATTGAATATAAGGATGCACTGTTAGTAATGCTTTCCCGCAAATATAAACCCAGCAAGCCAAATAGCCTTGCATATTCCTTGGAGTCATTTTATTTCCTCCTGTCGGGTAAGTCTTGCTGAGTACAATTAAGTACTCAGGGTTTTATTCCCCCTGTTGCAGGTAACAGGTGGATGCTAGCTGCTGACCGTTGTGTGTGGATACCTCCTGGTGGGCTCAGCGAGGAATTCCAATTACGCTGCGATAGTAGTTTTATTTTTCAACTTCACTAAAAGATTTTATAAAGAAAAGTTCTATAATGTTATCATCATGTCAAATGGTTATTCATGTAATTGAATAAATGTTTATTTCCGCTGCAATAATGACCATATGCACAAGATACATCAGTTAAGTTTAAAATGAATCAACTTTCATTTCGCTACACTGTATTTATCCTTTCCGCTGTTATATAATACTCGATCAAATGTGATTATGGGATGTAAGAAATGTAAGATTGTTGTAAGCTTTATTCCCTTATTTGTGATCCTGATGGAAAACTGTGGATTTTCGAGTTCTCCCGTTGGGTGTGCTCGACAGAATCGATTAAATTAGTGCGCTCCCTTGGGTACTTAGTGTCTAATGGAAGACAAGTACTCTTGTGAGTGTGTTAATTTAGGCGGTTCTGCCACATAGAGTGAGTGGCTCTTCCCCGAGCATTGCACCTTTGTGTGCGGATCTCTCCTGGTGGACGCAAAGAGGATCCTTGTATCTCATTTTTAGTTTTACTTGTGCCTCATGTTTCATTTGCGGTTATGTCATGACTCTTTTATGTAACAACTTTTTTTATAAAAAAAAGAGTTAAATGCACCAGCGGTCCTTGAACTTATAAGAGTGTGTCACTTAGGTCCATGAATTCTCAAAACACACTTCTAGGTCCCTATACTTGTAAGGGTGTATCACTTAGGTCCACAAACTCTAAAAATACATTTACGGGTACCCAAACTTGCAAGAATGTGTCACTTAGGTCTATAAACAAATATTATATTTCTATTTATATTTAATAATATAGTTGTGAATAGCGAATAAAAATAATATTTAATACGGCATTACTAATAAATAAATAAATAAACTAAAGTATTAAAATAATTTAAAAGAACAAATATATTTAGATTAAAATAAATTAGAAAAGTACTAAAATTTTTGGGCCTAATATATTTAATAATATTAGGAACAAATATATTAGCACATAAAAATTTTAGTACTTTTCTAATTTAGTTTAATCCTAATATATTTGTTCTTTTAAATTATTTTAGTACTTTAGTTTATTTATTTATTGATGATGTCATATTAAATATTTTTTTTATGTGATTTTCATAACTATGTTATTAAATATAAATAGAAATAGAAATATAATATTTGTTCGTGGATCTAAGTGATGCACCCATACAAATTTAGAGATCTAGAAATGTATTTTCAGAGTTTGTGGACCTAAGTGACACACCCTTACAAGCTTAGGGACGCAGAAATGCGTTTTGAGAGTTCGTGGACCTAAGTGACATGCCTTATAAGTTAAGGGTCGTTGGTGCATTTAACTCATTAAAGAAATGGGTGTACTAAATGAATTAATGATGTCCTAAGTTCTATTTACTCGCCATCTGGTTTCTGATAGAAGTGGATCATTTTGAGTTCTCTTATTGGGTGCACTCAATAGACTATTAGATTTAATTTGGTACCTTAGGTATTTTGTGTAAAATGGATGACAAGTATGTTTGGGATTAAGTTAAACTAGGTAGTCTGCCACACTTAGGCATGGGGACTAGTCAATACTTTGATGTGCCATTTGATGTATAGTCTGTGATGTGTCCACAGTCAATTCTTGAAGATAACTTGGGTTTCATAGATAGAGTTACTTGGTCAGTGTAGCAAGGGGTGGTTCTATTGCTATACATGGTCCTAGTTTTTTTTTTGTCTCCTATCATGGCATTACATATTAATCCACTCCAATACACATGGATCGAGAAGAATACATGGACATCCAAGCATGCCATAGGTTGAGTTTCTCCAAGGACACCGATGCTTCAAATTATGACATTCATGGCTGATAAAGAATTATCAAAAGTTTTCTAGGCTAGGCTTTTGGATTATGGGTTTTTAACATTACATATACATTTCTTGCTATGTTGGGATGACTCCCATGAAGTGGAATTGTACTTTTCTGGTGCTATTATTAAAACCAAAGGCCTTTTTGTTTCTGTAATGCTCGAATTTGAGTCAGCACCACCATGATAGATGGTTTCTATTACCTAAAGCCATGTACAATGCCTATATCAATTGATTTTTTCCATCACCACTAACGAAATTAGGCCTTCTACACTTTTGCCTCTTGGATTTGAGCTAGCACCATTAGAGTTGATTCTTGCACTATTGCTATTTGGAACCATTGATAACCTTAAGGATCACATTTCCAATGTTGCTACCTACGCGATGGACCGATGTCGTCGTATGTGATGCCCATTTCTATTCCTCTTTGTTACTTTTGTTTTTCTATTGCCTCAAATGAACTGTTGTTTCATATTTTAATAATATTAGTAGATATTGCCCACAATACATTTAAATAATAAAGAGTTCTACTTGTACTTGAACATATATATTTTAATGTACTATAAGCTTCAAAATTTTAACTTGGATTTATGATACCATTCTTGACTAATTTAAATGATACTAATAACTTCTATTGTTTATTTGCTTTTCTTTTTCTTTGCTAACTATATTTAGTATGGATCGTTTGTTTAGGTAGTTTACTTCTTAATCCACATGAAAATCAAAATAATGTCCTTAAGTGAATTCAAATTCTAGTTACTAGTTAAATATTTCATGGTATCTTGGCTTAGATATTTTACTTTCAATCCTAAATGGTATTTATAAATTTCATTTGATATTAACACTTACTCACTTTGTTTCTCATTAATTCATATGCAAATCATTAATTTTTACTTTACAATAAACTACAATTATATATCACTAATGCATATGTAAAGTTTTGATTTTTTAGGTAATGGAAATCTTTTATGTTTATATCTTGCGTTCGGTCTCCACTACATACTTTCTCACCTAATGTCAGTCTTAGCGAGAGTTTTATATGAGCTTCATCTGCATTAATAAGTTGCCACACAATCGTTTTTATGACACGACAATGTTTTAACAGAAGTGACAAGAAGCGAGTTTCTAGTGGCAAAACTGCCAGCTATCGGTGAGTCATGAAATTAAATATTTATAAAATTATAGAATGAAACATTTTATTGAGAGTGAGAGTTTCATTTATATTTTATTTCATTCTAGTATAAGACATGATAGTTTTTTAAAATAAAGTCACAAAAGTTTCCATTAAGACTGGTCAATGTCACCCTAGTTATTTCCATAGAGCCAAACAGTTCGAATCTGCCACTGCCTACTGGAATCAATGAATTTGTAGCATCCCAATTGCCATATTATCTTTTTTGGAATGCAACTTGCTTACGGATTCCAAATCATACTTACATTTAAGTTCAAGTCCAGTTACCGGCCCAGCCTGCCATTTATTGCCTGGAATCCGAAAATAGCAACACATCAGCCGCACATTTTCAACCAAACAACCCACAAAATTAGCAGCAGCAAGCCACCGCATTCGGGTCATCGTCATCCCCTAAAATCCCCTAGGCCGAGTACCCCCGCCGGGCCCACGCGTCAGTGTCTTCAACGCCCGCCCATCGGACGGCCGGGTCACCGCGAAATCCTAGATCGCACGGCCCAGATCCGTTGGCAACGGCCTATAAATGGGCGGCCTCACCCCGCTACCCACGAGCTCTCTCCTCTCTTTCCGCCTCCACCCCTCGCGAGCTCGACACACGCGGCGGCCCCTCCCTCCTCCAGCTCCCTCCAGGCTCCAGACCCAACCCTCGGCGGCGGCGGCGATGCAGATGGCAGCGGCAGTGGCCCCCAACGACGCCCCGGCCTCGGCGGCTGCGGCGGTGCCGCACCCCCACCCCCACGCGCACGCCGCCGCGGCGGCGGCGGCGGCCGCCTCGCCGCACCCGCACGCACCGCCACACCCGCACCACCATATGCCGCAGCCGCGGTGGGTGGTCATCCCGTACCCTCCGCCACACCACCCCATGGTGGCCGCGCCGCCGCCACCTCCTCCGCAGTTCGTCAAGCATTTCGCGCCGCCGGCCTCGGTCACGCCGCCGCCGCCGCCCGCTGGATCCGGCGGGAACGGGGGCGAGGACAACCGGACCATTTGGGTGGGCGACCTGCAGTATTGGATGGACGAGAACTACCTCCACAGCTGCTTCGGACCGAGCGGCGAGGTTCGTTTTCTCTGTCCAGGAGCCTGTTCCTCTGATCCGGACTTATCCGTACCGGATCTCTCGAATCCAGCTAGGTTGATCCCATGATTGAGCGTTGATTCGTTTATACTTTGCTGTAACTGGCTTAGCGGCGTAGTTTTGCGGCAAATCCTGGTTTGGTAACGGAAAAGCAATGCGCTTTGTATTGTAGTCTGATAGTCTCGGTAGTTGCTAAGGCGCCAACTTTCAGGTCATATCAATTCCTGCAGTTTGGACGACCAAAGTAGTCACGTGAATTTATCACTCTACCAAATCTTGATTTGCACTATAGTGTAGTATCTGACGTAGTCATATCTCTCCCTGCCAATTTTTGTTACATGATTGGAAATGTGGACTGAGTTTGAGATTCTGTTGAATTGTGTTGGTAAGGTAGCAACGTAGTCACATTATGAGTTAAGGCTACTATATTTGACTTAAATGGATTTGGTATTTCTCTGAAAGACTTGCAATTAACTATATTTCATTCCATGCATTACTAATTGCCAATTCGCTAGTGATCTGCTGTTGTGTTGTTATAAGGTAGTAACGTCATCAATTTTTCAGTTAAGACTACTATATTTAGCTTAAATGGTGTATCCTTTTATTGATAACCTGGTAGTACATACTGCATCAAGATTTTGTTGTCCTTTCGTTGAGAGATTTGCTCCATCATTATGTTGCCGTTTTCTCCATGCGTTACTAATTGCCATTTCACTATTCATCTGCTTTTGTAGGTGGTGAATATTAAAGTCATTCGCAATAGACACTCTGGAGTTTCCGAGGGTTATGGTTTTGTAGAGTTCTATTCTCACGTGTCAGCAGAGAAGGCACTACAGAATTTTTCTGGTCATGTAATGCCTAATACTGACTGGCCTTTTAAGTTAAACTGGGCATCATATAGTATGGGAGAAAAACGCACGGAACTTTCATCTGATCACTCAATATTTGTTGGCGATTTGGCTGTTGATGTTACTGATGAGATGTTACTGGAGCTTTTTTCTAACAAATACCGATCAGTGAAAGGAGCTAAAGTTATTATTGATGCAAACACAGGCCGTTCTAGAGGCTACGGCTTTGTTAGGTTTGGAGATGATAATGACAAAACTCATGCAATGAGTGAAATGAATGGTGTATACTGTTCCACAAGACCAATTCGTGTAGGACCAGCGACTCCAAGAAGATCTCAAGGTATTTCCAGAATTTGATATTGTTTTGTATTTAGCCTGTGACTCCAGTTATTACACATCTATAATGTTTTTCCACATTCCATGGTCTTGAGTTTATATTAGTCAGTGCTATTTGTTCAGAATTTTGTTGCTACCATATGAATTTTCCCTTTACTAAATATGCTATGAGTTCCACGCATATAACTGGGAGCTGTAACAATCAATTATGCTGCATATCTATTCCTTATCGCTTGATGCTATGGTTTTATATTTCAATATTTTGAGTACATGTTACTACATGCATCATGCATACATGTTCAAAATAAGTAGTACTCCCTCCGTTCCAAATTATACGTCTCTTTGACTTTTTTGGTTCATCCATTTTGCTATGTATCTAGAAACATTATTATATCTAGATACATAGCAAAATGGATGTATCAAAAAAGTCAAAGCGACTTATAATTTGGAACGGAGGGAGTATTTGGGGCCTGGTTTTCCTAGCATCTACTCGAGCATATTGGGGTGTGGTTAGGTGTGCAGTTTTTTTATCAATGAATTTTCCCATTTGACGTACCTTTTGATTTTACAATTGCTTATTTTTAGGTGATTCTGGCTCTTCTCCACCAAGGCAATCTGATGTTGACTCTACTAACAGGACGGTATGGATCTTCAGTGGTTTTGGTTACCTTAAAGCACATCTTTTTATTGTTAACAGTTGTACTAGCCTTGCTCTATCTTGCTGTTGGACTTGGAATGTTCTCCCATGCATGCCTTTTCATTTTTTTTTTTGGGGGGGGGGGTTGTAAAACATGTTTGCAGAAAGTCAAAAAGTATATGGTGATGTGAAAATGCTTTTGGAAGGTAAATATGGCAGAAAGTCAAAAAGTATATAGTGATATGAAAATGCTCTTGGAAGCTATTGAACTAATATTATTTTCTTGTAACAGATCCAAATACTAACAATGTGTATATGTAATCAATATTCTATATGGTTGTCCGTATGCATTCTATAGGATGATGCACTGAAATGCTATATCAATACTGGTTATAATGCTGTAGGTATATGTTGGTGGGCTTGATCCCAATGTTAGCGAAGATGAATTGAGGAAAGCATTTGCAAAATATGGTGATCTTGCCTCTGTCAAAATTCCTTTTGGGAAGCAATGTGGGTTTGTTCAATTTGTAAACAGGTATATCTGAGATAATGTATCTGAATCCTTGCATTTTACACCATGGTATCATAATAAACATCCAATTGTGAACTGTTCATTGAGTTTCTACTGTGCTGTAAAATTTCAGATTACGTAAAACTTTCTTGTCTTGTATTGTAGAGCTGATGCTGAAGAAGCACTGCAAGGGCTGAATGGATCAACTATTGGGAAGCAGGCAGTTCGACTTTCCTGGGGCCGCAGCCCTGCAAGTAAACAGGTTGAACAGATTTAGTTCCAATTTTGCTTTATTTGTCACGATAATAGTATAATTCAAATTTGTCATACTCCTGCTTGATACGGCATATTATAACTCCTTAGAGTCCGATTAACTCCATTATTTTCAAGAAATGGAATGAGAGAACCTTAGATGGAGAAATATTGAGAAGGAACAAAACTTTTAACATGAATATGTTCCCATGCGATAGTTAGGAATCCTTGATGGCATGGTGTCTAGCTGGAAGTACTTGTTCTTCCATATTTATCTGTGGCATGGTTTCTAAGGCTTCATCTAAGCATGGTTGTGAGAAGAGGGGTGGGGGGGGGGGGAAGGTGTGTGTAAGAAGTGTAACTCTTCTTTTTGATGCTGATTTGGATGATGTTGGTTGTGGTGGTGTTTGATCTGAACTGGTACAGGGAGTGGGATGTTTTGGGGACAAGGAAGGCGGGCCCTATCATGTTCCTTAGTGGTGCCCTATCACTACTGGTGCATGGTGGTGGGGCTTGGGATGTGAGGGGTGCTTTAGGGGTTTGTTTGCTTACGAGCCCGAGAAGATTTTGCCTAGGCAAGTAGGTTCCTGGAAGCTGCCTGTGACATGTTTGGAAGTTATGCCCTATCCCTCAAAACTAGGATGTGACTGTACCATCCCACCATGTCCCCAAACCAAACACAACCTTAGCTAGTTTGTTAGCAGGATTTGCTAGAGTTGGATTTTTTTTAAGCTCCTAAATATAAGTGTAACCATTAAAGAAATAAACTCCCCCGTTCATTGGCGTGAGTTGTCTTAGACCGTGGCAAGGAATCCTTCCTCATTCGATGACAAGTGTCCACAGTCGCGTCTACCTCGCTCTCTTTGTTCTCTTTCCGACGCATATCTACTACACCCCCTAGCATTCTGTTTGTCGTGTATGCCATAACAAGTTGGCATCATAGATCGACCGATGGGATTCGACTATGTGGGACCAACATTGGTAAGCTAAACTATATCATCACCCAGCTCGTGGTGTTCAAGTCCTGTGTTGGCTCCACGACAAACGCCTGTCAACAGAAATTCCTCTTGGGCATGCATGAGCATGACAAACACCTCACAAGCATGGCAGCAGCGGTGACAGCCCCTCGTGCGCGATGTTAGTATTTCTTTTCTTATAGAGTTGGTCAAAGTTGAAATTGTTTGACTCCTTGGGAAGTGAGAATTGTAAATTTTTTTTTTTTTTTTTTTGGGGGGGGCGTAGGGAGTACGTTGTTCCTACTCATTTTTCACTGAGATTTGTGTAGCCCTTTTATCCTGTCTATAAAGTATTATTGCATGTAACCCTCTATTGAATTACATCTCAAAGTGTTATTCTTTAATATGTATTGAATTACATTATGGGATAATTGTTATTGCCACTTGTCATATTGGTCAATATTTCATCTTGACCTTTTTTTTTTTTTTTCTTAACCCGTATTGGTGGTTGGAGAGTTTGTCCTCCCTGATGGCAGGCTCAAGTCTTTTCAAACATATAGACTAAACAGTTTTTCTGCCTTTGTCTAAAGCCTTCAGCTGGTCAGTCGGCCTCACAGAATGATGTTAGCATGGCTAGAATGACCTTTGTTCCTGCGCAGATTCAAGCCTCAACTTTTGCTGTTTTCATTGTTCACTGTAGTACAAGGCCTCTTTCAATCTGATATTTCATTTAGATGACGTAGTCTAAGGCTGCATATTTGGACTTGGACTGGAGATTCACTCAGCAGTGGTTTTATAGATTGCCCCTACATTGCTGACTTTGAAATTCTGACCATAATAGTTTTGCGAACATCTCATCTGGTAGCATGAAAATGGTTAGACTTTTCATGAATCTGTAACAATTTGCACATATATCTAGGAAATTATTATTGCTCAAAGTTTGGAGTCAACAGTGTCAATTGTCGTGAAGAAAAGGTGTATCTCAGCTTTCTCAGGATATCGAGGCCCTGTACATGTGTGCTTAACATCTTAAGTTCTAGCCTAGGGGCATGAGGCTGGTCCAACATGTTGGATAGTTACCCTGAAGCCTCATAAATTAGTGTCTGCATGAAGATAACCCTCCAAGCCCCTCTTTGGTGGTGAGTTGTCTTCAGAAACTATCTTACTAGTTACTAGAAACTCTGATGAACTTCATCTTATGTCTGCTTAAGAATCCCAAGAAGCATCAGCTAACACAGGCATATAGAGCTAATAGCAGCATAAGTGTTTACCTTAGGAAGAAACAATAAGTGTTTACCTTTGGAAGAAACAACGGCAGCCCTTTGGAGTGTGGTCTTTCATACTACTAGTACCATGTGTTTTCATCATAACCATGTTTGCGCACTAGGTAGTATCGCAATGATGAATTTGTATCTTTATTAATATTTCCTGCCACTTGAGTTTTTTTTCCTCATGCATGGAATTTTTAACTTTGCTTTTGCTGTAATGTGTACGAGGCTTAACTAATATTATTTGTTTTGCTCACTTGGAAAATTTTGTGTTTTCCAGTCTAGGGGTGAATCTGGCCACCGGCGCAACAGCAATGGCAATGGCATGTACTACGGGACACCATTCTACGGTGGATATGGCTATGCCTCACCGGTTCCTCACCCAAACATGTATGCCGCGGCCTACGGAGCCTACCCATACTATGGCAACCAGCAGCTAGTGAGCTGATGTGGCGATGCTCTCTGCTTAGTTTCCTCCCTTGGAGGAAACAAGGTTTTGGTCCAGTAAGCATAGTAGCTATGATGAGATATTATAGGTGGCCATAAAAATGGGCGAGAGAGACGAGACAGGTATATGATGATAATGCTACCTGCAGATCTGTGCTGCTAGTAGAACCTAAGAGTTTGTAGTAGACAATAAACCTATTTTTGCCTTAGAAATTTTGACTTGCTAATAAAACTAAAGCTATCGGTTGTTGTGACTTGTGACCGTCTGTTTGGTTGGTGTGTTTTACTAGGTTGCATTTTGCGGTGGTTATTCTAGCCGATGTGCTCGGTTCGTCACTTGCTGTCTTTTCGCATCAGTTAGCTTGGAGTTCGATGACTTTCTGGCATTCTGCAGCTCTAGCTGCTGTCCCTATCAGCGGGGCCAAGCTTGCTTGAGCCTTGAGATTTTAGAGGCGCAGACTGGCTTGAGCCTTGAGATTTTAGAGGTGCTGAAAAAGAAAAGGCTACAGACTGGCTTGAGCCTTTATTTTAGAGGTGCTGAAAGGGAAAAAAAACCCAAACGGCCGTTTATTTTTTTATCATTTATTAGTCGGCCAACAATGGTGTTTAGGCCTAAATGGTCCAATAAACGGGTTGACTATTTATTACTAAGCAACAGCGTAAGCGGAATGCAGGTAGAAATTCCGAATATAATTGCATAAGCGGAACGAAGGTAAATACAATTATTAGATTAGATGTGCTAAATGGATATCCTGCAACGTTGGCATCTAAGTAACTAATATAAACATGGTGAATATCCGAGGCAAGAGTGGGAGTCATCAGTTTTCTTCCTTAAATGGATATCCTGCAACATTGGCACCTGCTGTTTAAATGCAAGCTGGTCAAGGAAGCCTGGCGAGCTCTGAACCTGGAGGACGTCAGACTGAAACTCGCTCAGTCACCAACAGCGAGAGAGATGATGGAGGATATTCTGAAGCTACCGAAGAAACAAATCATGGTGGTTATGCTTCTGTGGCTATGGTGGACTGAGCGAAATAAATGGAGAGAGGAACGAAGAAGGAGACCGGGGGCGGAGGTGGCCTATATTGCAGCAGCATGACTGATAAGCAGGTAAAAGATTCAGGAAGGGTGCTGTTGTCGGATTCCCGTCAGTCACCGACATGGCGCAGGCCAGAAGTTGGGATGCTCAAACTGAACTCGGATGGTGCCTATTGTTCGCAGACTGGAAATGGTGGGCTGCATTATCAGGAATCATGCGGGAGAGGTGCAAGGAGCTAGTGCGGGGCGCCTTCGGTTCCCCCAATCAGCGTTTCAAGCCGAACTCCTGGGCTGCCTGGAAGGTCTGAGAATGGCAGCAAGATTGGGAATAGCACATATCATCATTGAGTCTGATGCATCACTAGTGCAGACGGCTTTGGAGACGAATGACTACTGCCTTTCCACGATGGGTGGGGTGATACGAAGATCAAGCTGCTGCTTATGAGGACAGAATTTAGTTCGTGTATTATTCACATATGTCCCCGAGTCTGTAACATACCTGCCCATGTATTAGCATCTCTTGGATGTAAGCTGCCCAACGATGATCCTGTCGTTTGGGATGATGTACTACCTACCTCATATATAGTTGAGGATCTGGTGTCCAGCGATTCGGCTGTGACAGAGGAGTAATAATAAAAGCTCCAGTTTCAAAAAAAAAAAAAGTTGCTAGTGCTGTTTATTTCGTTTAAACGGTCTACTGTACATGATAAATAAGAGGTGACCCACTGTTTACTGTTTGGTATTCAGAGCAGCACTAATAGTTGGTAATTGTCGAAAAATATCCTGTTAGCTGCCCTGCACCCTGCTGAACCGTCGTTTTAGAGTTCAGACATTCAGGGCAGCTTGGAGGCGCTTGGACACACGGTTTCCACCGCATAGTCACATAAGATGATGAGGACACACGGTTTCCACCGAAAGACACCGGCTGGTTGCCGCCCGAACTTGAGAGGTTTTCATTTTCACTGCTCGATTTTCGACCTGGGCAGGCGTCGGCTGCTTGCCCTGCACGCAAACAGAAGCCATGCAAATTTCTTGGATGCTTCCTCTCTGCTGCCAGCCACTCCAAGTCGATCGGACTCAGAATATCGTGTAACAGTAATATAATATCTCCTAGACGAACAATAGATCAAGAAAAATAAAACGATTAAGAAAAGCAAGGACAAGGGTACAAAAGCGCAAATGCTAAGTCAATTATGACGGTGTACTCCCTCCGTTCCTAGAAGGAGTAATTTTTGAAAACCATGCCAATCAAATTATTTTAAATTTGACTAGCTTTATAGAAAAGAGTAATGAAATCTATGACATAAAATAAGCATATTATAAAAATATATCCTATGACAAATCTATTGATACTAATTTGATAATATAAATCTTAATGTTTTTTTTCTAGAAATTTGGTCAAAGTTTAAAACATTTGACTTAGGCCAACTCTAAAAATCGTTTCTTCGAAGACGGAGGGAGTATTAACCTAAAATGGTATAAAAACCAAAACCATTTCACGGGTTGGACCTGAAAAAGCTAATAGGTTTTTCTTGTTTTGGTTAGCTATATATAAACAATCATCTCGAAAGCATAAATTTGACTTTTTATTTTCATAAAAATATTTCTTGAAAAGTGATATATGTATATTTTTATAAAAATATTTTTAAAAACAAATATATTCATATGGTTTTTATATTTCTAAAATCATGATTTATATTTCTAATATTTGACTTAAGTCTAATCCCAAATAATTTCTTTTACAAACTTGGAGGAGCAGGGGCCAACCCCTGTCAAACCCCCTGGGCCCCGTCCCTCCTCCCCTAGCTGGTTAGCTAGTTTGGAATTTGAAAAAAGTCTAAATAACCCCCTGAAGTATTAGAGGTGAAGTACTTTGGCCCCTGACGTATGAAACCAGGTATTTAACACTTTAAACTATGCCGTTTAGTCTAAATTACCCCCCAGGCGGTATTGGAGGGCGGTTTTGGGTGATGTGGCATCCTGCGTGGCATCCGCCGCCACCGTGGTGCCGGGCCCGCATGTCAGCACGCTTCCAGGAAAGAAATACGCCTCCTCCCCTCCCTTTTCCGTCTTTCCCACACACTCCGCCCGCCCTCACCCGCCTCCTCTTCGTCTTCCCCAACCTTTTCTCCCTCTCCGGCGACACGGATGGCGCGCCCATGATCGGAAGGAAGAGAAGGTGATTGGACTGCTGCACGTCGATCAGGTCCGCTCTCCCCACCTGTACAACTAATTTGAAGTTTGCATTTGCGCCGTTTGATTTTGCACAGAAGTGGTTTAGGGTGGAGTTGTGGTTTTTGGTGGGGCGGTTGATTAGGGTTCATATGCGTTGTAGGGGTCATTTGTAAGCAGTGTTGTAGCATGGTGGAAGAATATTTGCTATTGTTTCCCTAGTTGTTACAGTGGATCGTTAGTTAGGGTTAGGAAAAATTGATTCTTGGTATGCCCTATTTTGATATGTTTTAGGGCTTGTGATTGGTTGCAGGATGGCTAATCTGGATAGAATTTGTATAAGATTTCACTATGGTGGAACCTTTACCACCGTTGGGCCTAGTCAGTTCTATATTGGTGGAGACATTGCTGAATCTTGGATAGATTTGGACAGGCTGTCATTTTTTGAGATCAAGGGCCACTTAGCTGATCACTATAATCCAAGTAGTGTGTTGAAGCTTTACTGGAAGAAGCCTGGTATGTCAGAGAGCAATGGCCTTGTGTTGTTATTGGATGATAATTCCTGTCAAGTCATGGCTTCTTATCACACTGATGGGGGTTGTGTTGATATGTATATTGATGAGGTGTCCATGGAGATCAGTCCAGATGATCAGGATATTTGGGTTGGAGATGATGAGGGAGGAAATGAGACACCTCCTCATGATGTCCCTAATACAGAGTTCCAAAGCCCAAGGATGCAGGATAAAGACTACAGATCCTTTATGGCATTCTACCAGTCACCTGCAAAGACACCAGACAAAGGAAAAAGTATAGCAGAGGAGGAAGAGACAGAAGAAGGTTCAGTTGAAGGTTCAGATGAATCATCTGATGAAGACTACAAGCAGCCATCAGATGAGGATAGCTTTGCAGATGATGAAGAGGCAATTGAGCTCAGAGAATATGCTAGACAGATTAAGAGAAATGTGAGAGCAAAGAAGTTAGGTATTCATGGGAGTGGAATTGGAAACTCTGCATCAGAAGAGAATTGGCATGAAGTTCCCAATTTGGATGATCCTAGCAGTCCATGTCTTGATTCAAGTGAGGAATATTCTTATGGGGAGAACAGTGATGGTGAGATTCAAAGGTGGAAGTCCTTGGAGAACAGGTTTGATAGCAAAGCAGAGTTGCCTATTTTCTGTCTTGGGATGGCATTTAGGAGCAGTAGGCAGTTCAAGAAGGCACTAGTCAAGTATGGAGTGAAGGCACACAAGTCTTTGAAATTTATAAAAGATGAGAAGACCAAGGTGAGGGCAATTTGTACCTGGCCATCATGCCAGTGGTTAATCTATGGGTCTCTCACTACAAGATCTGAATGGTTTAAGGTGGTGACTTTCCATGATGTCCATACTTGCCCACCTACAAGGGAAAACAATCTGGTTTTCTCTACACTCATTGCAAAACATTATTACCAGCAGATCAAAGATAATCCTACTTGGAAGGTTGCTCTTCTCAAAGCAGCAGTGCAAAAAGACTTGTTTGCAGATGTGTCTCTCTCCAAGTGTAAGAGAGCTAAGGCCTTAGTACTTAACAAAGCTCTAGATGCAATGAAGGGAGAGTACAGCAAAGTCTATGATTATCAGCTTGAACTTCAAAGGTTCAATCCTGGAAGCACAGTAGTGGTATGCCTAGACACAGAAATTGAGGACAAGCAAGTTTTTGAAAGGTTGTATGTGTGCTTTGATGGGTTAAAGAGAGGCTTCCTGGCTGGATGTAGGAAAGTCATAGGCTTAGATGGTTGCTGGTTTAAAGGGGCAAATAATGGTAACTTGTTGTGTGCCATTGGAAGGGATGCCAACAATCAAATGTACCCAATAGCATGGGCAGCAGTGCCAATTGAAAACTATGACACATGGTACTGGTTCTTGTCATTGCTGCAGAAAGATTTGAATATTAGTTCTGGAGGAGAGGATTGGGTCATCATTTCAGACCAGCAAAAGGTATTGCTTACTAACATTTTAGAACAATCAATACTAGTTGCTTGTCCTACTGCTGTTGTAGATCAATCAATATTACTTGCATCCTATTAACTAGGTGTCATTGTTCCATGTAGGGCTGGCTGAAAGCAGTGAAGGAGTTAGTTCCTAATGCAGAGCACAGGATGTGTGCTAGGCACATTTATGCAAACTGGAGGAAGCATTATACAGACAAGGAACTTCAAAAGAAATGGTGGAGATGTGTAAAGGCTTCTAGTAGGTCACTTTTCAACTTGTACAGAGCATATCTTGCCCAAGATACACCACAAGGTGCCTAGGACATGATGAAGACAGACCTGAACACTGGAGTAGGGCATTTTTTAGATTAGGATCCAATTGTGACTCAGTAGACAATAACATATGTGAGAGCTTCAACAACAATATAATAGAGGCTAGGTTCTATCCTGTGATCTCAATGTGTGAACACATTAGGAAGAAACTCATGGTTAGAATTCAGGAGAATAGGTCCAGAGCTGCTACCTGGACTGGAAAGATTTGCCCTAACATTTTCAAGAAGTTGAAGATGCACATGGAATTGTCTGCCAGGTGTTATGTCTTGTGGAATGGAGAAGATGGCTTTGAAGTCCAAGAAAAGGAGGATAGAAAATACATAGTCAACTTGGAGAATAAAGAGTGTACTTGTAGGTATTGGCAGTTGTCTGGCCTTCCATGCCAACATGCCATTAGTTGCATCTACAAAGCCTCAAAGCAGGTAGATGACTACATAGCAGACTGCTACAGCATTGAAGCATACATGAAGACCTACCAACATGTGTTACAGCCAGTGAATGGTGAAGAGAATTGGCCAACATCTGACATGCCTAGACCTCTGGCACTAGCACATGTCAAGATGCCTGGTAGACCCAAGACAGAAAGGAGGAGGGAACAGGGGGAAGAACCTAAAGGCAGTAAGCTCAACAAGGTAGGGATTAAGATGAGTTGCAGACTTTATGGTAAAACTGACCACAACTTCAGGAGGTATCCCAAAAATCCAGAAGCTGCAAACAAGAAGAATGCTCACATCACAAGAGAAAGGAACAAAAAGAGGAAGCTATCAGAGGCTGGGATAAGTGCTGGTACCACAAAGGTGAAAAAACCTATTCAAAAAAGGTGACAACTCAAAATTCAGTTCTTTCCAACATACCATCTTTGCATTTTCTTCCCTTACTCATTCTTTGGTCTGTATGACCCTGTGTAGGTTAAGACAAGCATAGGTGGCAGCCAACCATGTGGAAGCCAAGCTGGTGGCAGCCAACCTAGTGGCAGCCAACACAGGTGGAGCCAACCTACAAGCCAGCCCAGTGCAAGCCAACCAGCTCCAACTCAACCAAGTGGAAGTCAAGCAAGTGCAAGTGCAAGGGGGAGAAGAGCAAGTGGAAGCCAAGGAACTGCAAGGGGGACAAGAGCAAGTGGAAGCCAAGGAACTGCAAGGCAAACAAGAGCAAGTACAAGCCAACCAGCTCCAAGGCAAACCAGAGCAAGTGCAAGAGGAAGTGGTACTGGAAGAGGAAGACTGACACATTTGTTGTTTAGAGACAATTATTGAGAATTAGCTTAGGTTTTTAGATCTTTTGTGGACACCATAGTTGGCTAACTTTTGGACAGTGTGTTTTCGAAACACAGATTCTTTTGACTGTAATATAGCTTAGCAGTTTCCTGGATGCTTAGATGATGTGTGCAATCCCCTAGCACCAGTGATGATAGCATTTTGTGTGTAAAAAAGCCAACAAACACTGATGGAGGTGACAGTAGCAGTAGAAGTCATGGAGGTCACATGACAAGTTAAGTGGTGATAGACTTATGTATTGGCAGTTCAAACTTGTTGCACTCATGCTAAGTCATGTAAAAGGGAGAACTACCCTTTCTATTATTTCCTATTTCTATCTGTCAATGTGATCTGGATGTCATATTTCTATCTGTCAATGTGATCTGGATGTCATCTGGATATGCAAATAGTAATACATGCTGCATTTCTCAAGGATCACACAAATTGGTCATGACACAACAAGACAAATACTGCAAACAAGATACCAATTGTTCACATTGATAGATCATGCCAGTTAAATTACATGCACCCACCATATAACACTTAGCAGTTACCTTACATCCAACTACAACTAACACATCAGCAAAAGACCACAACTGAAGCTGGGCAGCATTGCCTATTCTGTCATGCACTAAACAGTTAAGTACATGCCATCATGCCAGCTTGCTGACATCAAACAGAATGCCTAAGAACATGCCACACACAAACACAAGGACTAAAACACAGAAGCTAGTCCATCCCTTCCTCATCTTGGCTTCCAGTGCCAACAGCTCAGCCTTCTTCACTTCCAGTTCCTCATCTTTCTTCACCAACTCTGCATCCTTCTCCTCCAGCACCTCATCTTTCTTGGCCAACTCTTCCAGCTTGCTTTCCAACTCTGCATCCTTCTCAACCAACTGCCTCTACAGTGCATCATTCAACTTCTGTGCCTCTACAACAACAGCATCAGCCTTCACCTTCTCCTTCCTCACATTGGTCAGTGCATTCTTCAGGTCAGCCGGCTCCTTCGGGGAATTCAGGCGAGGGGGTGGGTCGGCCCACTCAAAAAAACCACAATCTTTAGACGTCTGCAGGATCATCAAATTAAAATCAAAACAATGCAATTGATGGATTCATCCAAAAGAATAGATCACCAGGAAATCAAGCCTTACCCAAGCCACCTTGCACCTATAATACCGCCGCCCTGGATTATCCAAACTCCAGGAGATCCACCGAGGCGCCTTCATATGACAATGGCAGAAGACTGGGGGCTCATATCCTAGAGGAGGAGTGCGGTAGGGCACCGGTGCCCCTCTTACCTCAACATCACCGCCGCGACCGCCAGACTTGCTTGTAGCTGACAAAGTCGACGACTGGGAGCTCGATTCAGCCATGGCGCAACCGCAACCTGCACCTGCTCCACTGTGCCCGCCTCCCCGAAGCTCGCTGCAGCTGTCGCCGGCCACCCTAAATCGCTGCGCGCGTGGTGGTGCCTAGGGTGGAGTGTGTGGGAGAGACGGAAAAGGGAGGGGAGGAGGCGTATTTCTTTCCTGGAAGCGTGCTGACATGTGGGCCCGGCGCCACGGTGGCGGCGGATGCCACACAGGATGCCACATCACCCAAAACCGCCCTCCAATACCGCCTGGGGGGGTTGTAATTTAGACTAAACGGCATAGTTTAAAGTGTTAAATACCTGGTTTCATACGTCAGGGGCCAAAGTACTCCACCTCTAATACTTCAGGGGGTTATTTAGACTTTTTCTTTTGGAATTTGGATGCTAGGCTCTCCTTTTAACAAAATTAGGATCATTCTCATTCTCATATGTGGGCAAAAGTAGTAATTTTCCTTCGGAAAGTTGATGGACACGAAAAAGTTGATCTCATATGGCGGGGAAATCAATGGATAGCATTTTAACTAAGGAAGTGGGTACATCGTTACAGTGCTATTTTATTATCTGCTAGTATCAATGTTATATTAGTCTTATTACATATATATGGTACAAAAGTTGCATATTTTTCATATAAGGATAACAAAATGAATTTTACTCTCCCCTCCAAAAAATAGCGTTTCTAATTTTTTCCCTATGCCAAACCATACTAAATTTGATCAATTTTATAGAAAACAACAACAGTATTATGTTCTTATAAACGAGCATTATCATAGTTTACTTATTTAGTATCGTGGATATTGCTATTTTCTATAAATTTTATTCTACGTAAAATCTTACATTTAGGACTAAAAGAGTACTCCCTCCGTCCCCAAATAAATGCCTTTTTTTGACTTTTATGATTCTGTTTGACCATTCGTCTTATTTCAATTTTTTATACAAATAACAAAATAAATAAATTATTATGAAAATATCTCTAATGATAGAATAAGTCATAACAAAATAAATAATATTTATTAAATTTTTTTTAAATAAGATGAATGGTCAAACCGAAATCGTAGAAGTTAAATAAGAGCGTTTATTTGTGGGACGGAGGGAGTATATTAATAAAGAACAACCGTGCTAAACGACGTCTTCATCTCTAATTAGGCACTTCAGTATCATCCCGGTGGCAGGAGTCACATTGATAAATGAGGAACCTCTAAACCGCATCTCCATTTCTTTTTTTTTCCCAATAGATGCACAAGTATTTTAAAATTCAAGCATAGTCGGTTTCGTATTTGAAAACGCTCTCATATAGTCATGATTTTAATTTGTTGCCACATACTCCCTCTGTCCCAAAAAGGATGTCGTTCTCGCTTCCCGAGAAATACTTGCCGGCAATTTTTATAAATAATAAATATTATTGATTAGTATCATTATTATTTTCTGTAAATCGAGTCAAACTTGTGGCACAAACACCCAAAAACGTTATTCTTTTTGTGAGGGAGGGAGTACAACACAATACAAGAGAAATTATAGGCTAAAATATAACTTTGAGGTATGCAAAGATTTTTGTTTTGGATGTGCCTACATGAAACGGCAAGCCCAAATATCTTTCATTCATAGTTTCTTTCTCAACATCAATTGCATCTTTCATATAAAGGGTTAACTTATTATAAATTAATCTTAGTGGATGACATGGTATATTGATGTGGATAGCTAAACATATGTTAATAGACAATGCGTCTTGCTGATGTGAATATCATAATTGTATGTGCTGGCAAGTTGTAATTACATATGCTAGTAGACTACTGAGATGGACAACTTGCACGTAAAGATAGAATCGTCTTATTCGCTTGTCTTATCAGACGTTCAAATATTATTTTTCTCTCATATATAGTAAACCAGCTAGCTTGTCTTATCAGTCAGCTTATATAACTAATTGAACAGCCCTATAATGTTATTGAAGTTTATAGGATTATAAAAGATATAGTTTCAGTAGGGCCTCGACCCCTCGTGTTCTGTAAAAGAAAATCGAACAGCACCTTCAATTTTTGAATTGAAGGGATTTTACAGTAGACTACCTTGCACTGTTGTTAGTATTCATCTTGCTGGATCACCCAGAACAAGATGGTTCGAACGAGACATTAGTGGCGACTCTTGACTTGACTTGAGCGACCAATAGAACGCGCACAAGTGTCGGAAGACCACTTGTTTGATTTCCTTTTTGTCGTTTTGTTTTGTTTTTTCAGTTCTCGTAGCTGCAGAGGAAAAATGCGCGAGTATTCCCCCTCCCCGCCCCCACGTACTACATAAACAACGAGCTGAACCTCGCGAGCTCAACTGAAGTGTCCGGACTTTGCAATATCACGCCGTCACGCGTCTTTCCTCGTCGTCGTCGTCTTCCTCCTCCAGTCCTCTCCGTTCTCCCTTCGGCCGCGCTTCGTCCGGTTTCCGCCTGTCAAGATCCCAGCAATGTCGTTCTCTCGGCCTCGTCGCGGCAGGGATGACGAGGAGCAGGATGCTGTTCGTGCTGGTGGTGAGGGGTCAACGCCAGCGAAGCGACCGCGGTCGCGGTGCTGCTCCTGCTCCTGCTCCTGCTGCTGCAGCCACCAGTGAGTTCAATTTCTTACACGCCAGCTGGCAGCTGTCTCTTTCATTCATGCGCCCACTCAGTAGCCACCTCGAGTGATCCGCTTCCATTTATAAGCTCTCGTGAATGTTTGAGCAAGATAGCTCCTACAAGGGGTTCGGCTCGACCCACTTGGGAAGATGCTCCGCTCCTAAAATTAGGAAGAGCCTCTGCGCCTTTGGAAAAGGTTTCTGACGGGGTTTCTGATTTCTGTGTTTTCCTGTAAAAAGAAATTGATTCCGGTAAAAGTTTCTATGGAATTCGTCTGAAATTGCTGCATTCCGAGGGCCCAGAAACTGGGAGATACAACTAGACAGGATTCATTTCAAAAAACAAAAAAAGAACAGGTTTTAGCACCTACCATACTTCTTGGACAATTCCCATCCGATTCGATTGCCCGGCTTGATGTTCCTAGGGTTTTGTCTTGAGATTTATTTAGTATGGATACTTTTTGAAAAAAAATTTTATGTGCTTGACAGGGAGACAAAGGATTTCTATGAGGCCCAGATTGAGATCCTCAAGAAGGAAATGCAATGTATGTCAAAGGGGTTCATTGAGGAGCGCAAAAGCTTTCAGAGGGAGATGCAAAAATTTTACCAGAATTCTCAACTTCAGCTCAAGGAACAGATCAGTGAACAAAGTCGGGCGATGGAACAGCTGATCCGGGAACAGTTCAACACCTTGATTTCGGTAAACAATTAGCCTTCATGTTACAGCCTTCATGGTTCTACTATGCTTGGTTGCAGATGAGGCGCTTTTTCACTTGATTTCATTACTATCGAGTTATTGA
The DNA here is from genome assembly GCA_015844335.1 of Chrysopogon serrulatus. NCBI lineage: Eukaryota > Viridiplantae > Streptophyta > Magnoliopsida > Poales > Poaceae > Chrysopogon > Chrysopogon serrulatus. The sequence goes on from JADLZL010007318.1 coordinate 79,349, forward strand.
CTGAAACAATCTATTTCGTCCACCTTGTGTTCTTGGTATTCGTAGTCAACGGACATAGAACACTACACAAAATGCTTAGTTTGAGTGCAATCAACACCAACAGGCAACAGCCAGGGGCCAAGCTCTAATACTGGTGTTTTGTTCCTGTGACAGGAGACAAGTGCACTTGGAGAACATGTTCGCAAACACAGTGATCTTAGGTAGGAAACACTTTCTTTTTGTAAATACTGGTATTTTCTCTCACTGCAGAATTTGGCCTTTTTGTGTATTCTAATTGTGTGAAATATTTAGAAGTGATGCACCAACATATTCCATTCGTTAATTGATTAGAATACATTTTCAGTGTTTTATCCCCTCTGAGTGGAATAAGAACACATCGGTTGAAATTTGAGAATAAGTGCTGCAATGACAAGTACTCAAGACACGACATAATGGCAGATGATGGAAGTCCTATTAAGGTAACCATATATGATCAAGAAAATAGGGTCATCACAAATGGACCCTTATCCTCAATTCAAGTTAGGATTGTTGTCCTGGATGGTGAGTTTAACAAGGAAAATAAAGAGCAGTGGAGTGAAGACTCCTTCAAAACAAGCATAGTACGCTGCCGGCCAGGAAAACAACCTTTGTTTGCCAATGAACTGTATCTAAGGCTTGAAAATGGTGTGGCTCCCCTCTGCGGCGTCAAATTCCAAGACAATTCAAGTTTTGTTCCAAGCAAGAAGTTCAGGTTGGGAGCCATGGCAGATGATGATAATATATCAGAAAAAATTCTGGAAGGAATATCTGAATCTTTTGCTGTAAAGGATGGTCGCGGTTACCGTAAGTTTTTATATTGCTCCATTTACTCATACATGTTTCTCTTATTCCCTCAAAAAAACTCATACATGTTTCGCTTCATGTGAATATTTCTCGACTATCGTCTTGTTTGTACACAGATAACTGAATATAGCGAAAGGTTATTGTTATGGTAGCTAATTGTGGGGAACTGAATGCAAAGATGATCGTAATGCAATTCTTTTGTGATGTTTACTATCCCTCTTTGGCATGATTATTTTACACAAACATATTTATTTTTATAAAAGATGGTAACTTTTAATTTAGCTACTTAACAACATACTCACAGCATAGTGATAAGGCCTTAAAAATGTAGAAGTATCAGGCCTGTACTGCTTTTTAAAAGTTTTATGCCCTACATTTTTGTTATTTCTTGTCAAATATAAATGCCCTGCTTCTTCTACAGAGAAAAAGAAGGATCCGTCTCCATCTCTAAGTGACCCAATATACAAGCTGAAGAGAATTGCAGAAAATGGTGACAGGCACAAGCTACTAGAGAAGATGAAGATAAATCTAGTTAAAGACTTTTTGTGGTTCTACAATAAGGATACAAACGATCTGCGTGAAGTATGAGCAAAAGTTCTATCATCATCTCATTCACTTTTCTCCGGCAACGTTTTATGACATCGATATGTGTCTTACAGAACCTGTTTATATGGTACAGGCTTGTCGAAATATCCCAGACCATGATTGGAACATCATTGTTGGACATGCTCTTAGTTGTAAAACAGAACCTGAGCGTTATACATACCGCATTCCTGGAACAGACACTACGATTTTCTTCAGCTCACTATACAAAATTGATGGTGCAGAATTCAATGGTAAATATGCTTCTTATGAAGAACTTAGCATTAATCAGAAGGTATGTTCTGCCTTTCAAATAAAACTGATCCAGTTTGACTTAAATTGATATTTATTTATTTATCTATGTCATCGAATCTGTATATCCATATATAAATGATAAAATCCATGCATTTAACTGAAAGCATTAGGAATTTCTAGACCTAACTTATAGTATGTGTACAAGTTTGGATCCTACCTCAAGTGTGCCTTATTTTTTTCTATTAATTCTATTGAAATCTCATTGCCATTTTGCATAATCTCACCTAAGCAAAGTTGCTTCAAAACTCATACATGTTTTTATTTAGTAGCACATCTATATGTGCACATGCATGATCCCTGCATATATGCATCTAGTCTTCTAGTTTAAGAAATCAAGACAATTTCTCTTCTCTGGACATTCAGGGTATAGTGCAAGGCTCCAAGGCGAAAGCATATGACAATCTGAAACATGAGGTGATAAGTAGAGAAAGCCCTCGCCCCCGTCAACGTTGGGTGAAAGTTGTGACCATGGTCACCGCTATGGTCACCAACTCTTCACGTTTGGAACAAGAAGCCTGAGCCGCCATCTCCACAGGGCACATTAGACTTTGAGATAACAACAGATGTGTTCATGGATAATATTTGGGCGGCGGTTGATTGCGAAGGCCCGATTCCTTTGGCCCAAACTACTAGCTTGGGGATGACGGATTTTCTGAATCTGTTGGGGATGACAGAAACAAGTTTCGAGATGACAGAGTAGCATGTAACATGTTCGAGGCTAGGCTGGCTATATTTGATTTGAAGAGGTTTTCATGGTGATGAATACTCGCTGTCCGTCGTTAATGTTGCTTGGATAATGTGTGAACTTGATTAGGTTACTGGCTTTTCTCTTAATTCTGTTTGCTGTACGTTATAAAAATAATGCTAGCTGTGGGATTACTTTATTCAGGCTCTTGTGCAACAGGTGATTTCGCTTCAGTTTGGAGATATTGTTGGCTTCATATTTTGTTGCATGCGCTATTAATAATTGAGCTCAGTGTCTCTTCTAGTGTAATTTGCATGTCCGTAAAGTTGACAGTTCTTGGCCCATGGGGCACTGGGCATGGCCTGTTTGCTTGGCTGATTTGCTTTGGCTTTGGCTGAAAGTACTGTTGGCTGATTTCGCTGCTTTGGCCTTGTCTTGTTGCTTCCTCTGCCGCTTTTATCCAGTTTGATGTTTGATCTGCACAGTACTTGTTTGATTGCAGGTTGCCCTTAATTGCCCCCATTTTTTACTTGATATATTTGGTTTGAAAGGACGGTTCATCCCTGGTGACGATGTTGTTGTCACGGAGCTGCGGTTCTTTCAGCTACTCAGTCAACTTTGTACATTATTATATTGGATCACCCTTTCTCCCCTCTCTCCCCGTAACCCTAACCGCGCCGCCACTTCCCTCCCGTCCCCTCCCCCGCCGCCGCCGGAGCCGGGTAGCCCGGCAAGGCCAGCGCTGCCGGCCATGATGGCGGGGCGGGGCCCTGCCTGGTGGAGTGGCGGCGCTGGTTGTCGCGATTCGGGGGCGGGCGCCGGCGGCGCTGCGCGGGGGCACGATGAGGGTGCCGCTTCGCAGGGCGGGGCGTCGGCGAGGAGCCCGGAAGGCGCGCAGCAGAGCGGCGCCGCCATGGCTTGAGGCGGGCGGACGACGCGGGCGGTGGATGTGGAGCGCAGGAGGTTCGGAGGATCCGTGCGGCGGCGGCGGTGAGCGACTTGGTCGCTGATCCACCGTCGTCGTGGACGGATGTTGGTGCGGCGGCGGCGATGGGCGGATCTGGGTGCGGCGGCGGCGATGAGCGACTTGGTCGCCTATCCACCGTCGTCGTGGACGGATGTTGGTGCGGTGGCGGCGATGGGCGGATCTGGGGCGGGCGGCGGCGGTGAGCGGCGTGGTCGCCTGATCCACCGTCGTCGTGCCTAGGCTGCCGGAGTTGGTGGCAGCCAATGCCGGTGGCTGGCCGACGGCGGTTGCAACAATGGCGGCCGTGGTTCGTGCAGGCGAGAGGGGGGGTGTTACCCGCCCCTCCCACACGATTTTACCGACGTTGCCGGGCGGCAAGCAGCCTAGGCAGATACGGCGGCGGTCAAGGGCAGGAGAAAGCGTCCACATTGGTGATGGCTTCGTCGTCCGCAATGGGCATCTAGTTGGTGGAACTCGGCTCTCCGGATTTGATGGATTGATCCAGTGATGTTAATGTCGCTGGTGTTTGGCGTAACAGAATGGCTCGTGGAGGCAGTGGCAGTGCTACCATGTTTAGACGGCGGTGACGCCCGTGGGCGCCATTTTCCTCGCTGGAGGCGTCGTCGGGTCTTCCATGAGGATCTCCCCGGGTGAAAACCCAACACCGGTGTTCCTGGTGGGTGATGATGGCGTCTTTGGATGTCATATGCTCGTTGGAGACGTCACTTTTGGATGATCCCATGGAGTGTCGGCTTTGGTGCCGAATTGGTATTGGTATGTCCCTTGCAGGTGCACCAGGAGCTTTGTTCCGTTGCCGTGTCTTGATGTCGATTAGTGACTTGGTGGTCTTACCGGTGCAAGTCATAGTTCCTTATTGGAGATGTAATTTTTTTTTATCAGTTTTGTTTCAGTTGATCCAGTGTACTCAGGTGACGGAGGTCTTACCTGTTTCACTGGACGTCCGATGTAATAATTTGGCCTGATGTAATCCTCGTGAGAGGATGACTGAAGCCGGAAATATCAATTTCCTTTATAAAAAAAAAAAGCTGCAGGGTGCACGCTACGAATGCAACGCAATTACACAAAGCCAAGGAGGCCAACGGATCTGGCACACGGCGGGAGTTGACCGGAACGCGATATGGTACCACCGAGCACAGAAGCGGAGGTTAGCGCGGCTTCACGACCGGCTCCTCCAGCGCGCCACGGACGGCGGCGGCGGCGCCGGAGCCCGGAGGTTCAGGTTCGTGTTGCTGCCGGAAGATCTACAGCTTCCACCGCTCCATCAACGGGTTCGCCGTCCACGCGACCGCCTCGCTGGCCGAGCGGCTGCGGGCAGTGCCGGTGGTCGTCGGCGGTGCAATGTACGGCTTTGCCAGCGGCATGGACAAGATTTGGAATGCTTGAGATTTACATAAAATTGGCGTCAGACATTTTGGTTTCTAATGAAATTTCATCGTGTCAACTCGCTGTCAGGCAAGTAGGCAACCCAAGACTTGGTGGACGTGCTGGTACGGTCCGTTGGATCACCAGATGAGCATCCTGTCATCAAGAGAAGGTAGCCGCCGCCAACACTGGCCGGAGCTACACGTCGTGGCTGGTCCTCGGCGATGGTCGCCACATTCCGGAGGGATTGTCCGGTACTAGAAGCTAGCCTGCGACTAGGATATTAATCTTCTTGTTCCGATCAAGCCAAGCCAAGGACGAGGACCATTTCTGATCTTGCAGCGCCGACGCTCCAGGCCAGGCTCGTCGGGGCAGAGGACCCTGACGGCGCCCGATACGGCCAGCATGGAACGCGCGGAGGAATGCCGGCCAGGACGCGGAGGCGCGCCGACGTGGTAAGCGGCAGCATCGTCGTCTGCTCCTTCTCGCGAGGGTGCTACAACGGCTCGTCGACGGTGAGTCGGTGACCGCCATCCTTACGTGTCCGAGGCTCCTGGGTTTGCTGGCTTCGTCCTCATGGCCGACGCGCAGCACGGTGGCGACGTCCTCGGGCAGTCACTCGTCCCTCTCGCGGTCCCCGGCGTCATGGTCCCTCGGGTCGCCGACACTCTGGTGCTCGGTTCGTACTACGTGGCGCACACGGTGCACGGTGGCTACCATGTCCATGGACCATGGCTACCAAACTCTCAGCTCAGCTCCGTTTGGTGGGCTGGTGGCACGTACCCTGTCCGTCCAGCGAAGGGTGACGAACGTGGCGAGCAACGCCGAGGGGAGAATCATCCTTCTCATCTAATCGCCAAAAGCAAGAGAATTTGTGGAAGGAAATATGGAAGATTCCGGGACCATCAAAGACGATCAAACAATTTCTGTGGAGAGTTGCTCATAACAGCCTAGCCTTCAAGCTTAATTAATATCTGACGGTGCGGAGTGCGTCTGGACGGACACACGATGTCCGGTGTGCTGTGTTTCCGCTTTGACGAGGATGGGGGCACTATTTATGGTGCAAGGCAGTCCGACAATGTTGAACACTAGCGCAGTAGCGCTTGATGAATTCAGAGTTCAACTCCTACAAGCAAAATCGGCATTGGAGTTTGTACAATAGATACTGCAGCTGAAACCTGAGATTCGGCTCTTCCTATGGCGCTGTTGGGATGTGCGGAACAAGGTGAAATGCAGGCGAGCTTATGCAATCTTTCCAGGAGACTGTGAGGGCAGTGTACCGCATGGCGGAGAACGAGACAGCCAAACCGCCAGTGAGCCACAACCGGCAATGGTTTCCACCGCCACCGGAAATTCTGAAGCTCAACTGTGATGGTTTCAACTTTCAAACCCGATACCAAAT
>JADLZL010007320.1:0-160233 GCA_015844335.1 Chrysopogon serrulatus
AAATATATGTATGAACGTGTAATGTATTGTTATCCGAAAAAAAACAACATTGCGAGTATAATGTTCGGAATATCAATATTGGGTGAGCGTACTGTTACCTGAAAAATAGCATTGCGAGCATGATGTTCAGAATCTCAATATTGCGTGTGCCTGACAATGTACATCGTCTATTTGTTAACAACAAACAAAACAAATAGAGGCCGGAGAACCATTGGATGAAACTAAGAGATTAATTTTGTCCTAAGTGTATCATCTGATAAACCATAACAGCACACATTCTTAACAACATCATAAGGGTATTGACGCAGCAAGCACCAACAATCATGTCGTCACTTCAGCTCTCCTAGATGTTCATCAACTTGTGCTTGTGAATTTGATGCATGTCGTGCCTTTTCCCTTTCCCTTTTTCGCTGCACACGTTCATCAACTTGTGCTTGTGAATTTGATGCCGCCTGACCACCTGTTTGAAAATTGGTTGATTGACATTTTCTTAATTACCACAAATAATGCAAGTGAAGACGTCCTTGGACATGCATATATAAACAGTTACCTCCATTGACAGTGTTTGTCAAGTCTTCAAATGGTGAACGACCTTCATTATTTTGCATCATTGAGATGAAACTGAACACAAAATTAATCCCTAGCTTGAATCAGAAATTACTGTCATGTGCTACTCTCTGTATTTTATATATCTATACTCTGGACAAAAAATTATATAAGGAAAAAATCAACCAATGAAATCTTATTATCAAACTTGTCACTGACAACAGTGGTCTCGACGTCTTTCTGGAGTTAGTTTCTTTTTCAGGAACAATATGCCTCTTTGTGTATCACAAAAGATTCAATTTATGAACTGTATTTCAGTCAACATAATTCAGAGGAAACAAATTTTATCTAACAAAATCTTAGTGTGTAATATTAATGTAGACATGGTAGATGATATTTCTTTGGGTCATCAAAAACCTTCCCAAGCCACACACTACTACTGGAAAAGGCTCCAGTCTCTTCCCCATATTTCAAATGAAAAAGGCTCCAGTCTCTTCACCATACATCAAATGGTAATAGGCAAGTTTTGCACTTATTGATCTAGAATTCAGAGAGTGGTGCAGCAGTGTAGGGAATATTGTTAATGATTGCTAGTGAAAATTCGAAGGCGCAGCTGTGTAGGGAATATAGAAAATAGAATATCGGCTTGCTATTTAATATTCATAAAAAAACTCGGTGAAAAAGAAATCTATATGGCCAAAAAGGAGCAGGACACAAAGGAGCTGTTAGTTTCTTCATGCTGATGCTGACTGCTTCTAATTATATATTCATTTGCTTGACACAAAGGAGCAGGAAGTAAGAAAGGGAAAGACAGCTATTGTATCTACTGATCTACTGAGAGGGGATCTGGTGCAGAGTGCTGTTAGTTTTCTGAAACACTCGAAAATAGTAGATGATTTATAGACTCTAGAGTGCTGCAATGCTTAGCTGAAGCATCAACCTTTGAGCTCGGCCTATATAAAGAGTGTGCATTTTCCTCACTTCTGAATTTCACATCAACCTTACTATTCTATAGTCCCTAATTAAACTGTGAGAACAGCTGTGTGCAGCTATGTGTGTCTCAGATAATGAGCAAGGCCAGAGAGAGCTTTCAGGTTGTGGCATGAGCTATGTGTGGTGATGGTCAGCTCATGGATGAAAAATGCAAGCAAGTGGTGAGTTCATTAGAGTATCATCTCTCTAGCTTTTAATGCAAGCAAGTGGAAATTAATTAGAGCAGATCCAAATAAAAATAGTAGCCAGCAAAGCAGAACAAAGCACTCAGAACTGCATGCTATCCTTTTAAATAGCTAGAGACAGCTACATGAGATCATTGGAATTAATTATATTGCATCATGTGCTCAAAGCTAATATACCCAACGTTAGACAGGACTTCAAATGAACTCAGTGCAAAATAACCTGTGCACCCAAAAATAGCTAAACGAAATAACCAGGCAATCATGGTCAGGTAAATTCAGTAGCAACCTGATAGAGTAGCAGAGGGTGCAGTGTTGCTGGCAACGTCGTGTCCCAAAACAATAGTTCCTAGAGTCTTCAAGCACCAGCAAAGCATAAGAACATCAATTACTCTTTGAAAAAGTGTTGTGCTGTTGTCAACATTGTAATGCTGAATAGTAGTTCATATACCTGTCTACTTGGTGTTGGTTGGACCGTGCTTTAGTTTTCCCTTGTGATGATTGATGCACACTAAAAGTCGATAAGTGGGGCGTAGTTGCTAGATCCTTCAAACTGAAGACATTCAGATTCAGTTAGTGATTCAATACCACATGGACAAGTATACACACAGAACATACAATAAGGTTGATCCCAAAGTGATAATCATGACAGTGTCATCAGATCCAAACTCCAAGATTCAACATGTCGGAATGTGCTGTTGTCTATACTCAAACATCTTCCACACGGACTTCTTGTCTGCAGCAGCATAAAAAGAGGAGAAAATAGGGGCAGGAAAAAGAACCAAACCAAAAAAAAAAAGTCCAATTTCAGTAGGCACAGTACATCAGAGAGTATGATTAGGAGAAGTAGAGAGTATGATTAGGAGAAGTAAGGCACAGTGAATCAACATCCCACAAAACAAGAATGCTGCAATTAACTGGGGAATCATAGGAGACATCTAACCACCAGACACCAGTAGATGGGATAATAAACCCTCAACCAGTAGATACAAGACCAAGTCTCAATAATGACACTGATTTTCAAACAAATTCCTAATCTTGAGCCATAATCAAGCACCCTAAAACCACATGTAGACAAATCAAAGTAGCAGAAAGACATGAAAGAGACTTGAACTGCCAGCTGCACTACCAACAAAATCCAATCGGGTACTCTAGCACGCAGCAGGGGCAAGGTCATGGGTGTACACCCAACAAATTTTGCCAAAACAACCAGGTTAGAAGGCATAATACATGCATACACTTGTGATTAGGCTGTTCGAGTGCTCAGTTTTGCACGGAAGGGAACAGAAGGGGCAGCATACCTTTGGAGTGCTCGTCGCCGGCAAAGGGCTCGAACCCGACGCGACCCGGGCACCTGGGAGGGCGGCGGCGGTCCCTAAGCAAGGGCGTGGCTCCAGATCTTCCTCTCAAACTGGGAAGGAACTGCGAGGCGGAGCTGATGGACGCCCGCTGCTGGATTGTGGCGGTGTCGAGGCGGAGCCGGTGGACGCTTGCGTGCGGCGTCGAGGCAGCGGGCGGGACGGCGGGTGGATGCCCGCGTGCTGGGTTGCGGCAGCGGCGTCGTGGCGGTGGCGTCGAGGCAGCGGGCAGGTGGACGCCCGCGTGCTGGGTTGCGACGGCGGCGGCGTGGCGGCGCACGGGTGCACCGAGTCTGAAGGTCGGAGGAAGCGCGACGATTGAGAGCAGGGTCAGAGGGAGCTCGGGGCTCGAGGCTGGGGAGCAGGGGTCATATCGAGCTCGGGGCTCGAGGCTCGGCGGAGGCAGGCGGCGTCGGAGTCTTTTCTGAAACGCGTGGGCGGGAGTCGTGCCCGAGAAGGATAGTAAAAGATAGTATTGGAGTGCCGGAGGTCTGGTATTGGGCAGGGCATAGTCCTGCCGGGTGCACGATAACCATAGGCGTCTTTTAGTTGTAAAGATGTCGTCGTCCTAGCCTTTTCTGATGAATGCGATGGCCCTTTCGCCGTTTCACATGCACAGCTCGTAGCAAGGTCTAAACACTTTACCGAAATATATACGTCAGAATGAAAGGATTCTCACCAACTTGGGGTGAATGGATTTCAAAAGTCATGTCTGGAGGGAGTGTTGCAGTAAAGGTCAATGACAATATAGGCCACTATTTTCAAACTAGCGCCTTGTTTGGTTGGGAGTTGGATTTCCAACTTTTTCCACTCTCTCTCCATCACATCAATTTCTACCCATATATATGGAGCATTAAATATTAATAAAAAATAACTAATTACATAGTTTAGTTGTAAATCACGAGACGAATCTTTTGAGCCTAGTTGGGCCACGATTGGACAATATTTACCACAAAAAAACGAAGTGCTACAGGAAATTCTAATCTCTCCAACATTTTTCAACTCTCTCTCCATCACATCAATTTCTATCCATATATATGGAGCATGAAATATAAATAAAAAAAATAACTAATTGCATAGTTGGGTTGTAAATCACGAGACGAATCTTTTGAGCCTAGTTGGGCCACGATTGGACAATATTTACCACAAAAAAACGAAGTGCTACAGGAAAGGGTTGGAAAAATTCCAACCCCAACCGAACAAGGCCTAGGAAAGGAGTGCGTCGGGGGGATCCGCTATCTCCAATCCTATTTAATATAGTGATTGACATGTTGACTATCCTTATATCACGAGCTAAAGGGGCAGAACAAATCAAAGGGGTTATTCCACATTTGGTAGATGAGAGACTTTCAGTTCTTCAATATGCGGATGACACTGTTATCTTCATGGATAATGATCTGGAGAGGGCCAAAAACATGAAGCTCTTACTTTGTATTTTTGAACAGCTATCGTGACTTAAGATCAATTTCCATAAAAGTGAGATGTTTTGTTATGGAGCAGCTAAAGCTAACCAAACTGAGTATGCACAAATTTTTAGGTGTAATATGGGGGACGTTCCCGTTTAGATACTTAGGAATTCCTATGCACCATAGAAAACTCATGAATAAGGATTGGAAACATATTAAAGAAAGATATTAAAAGAGATTGAACTGTTGGAGGAGTAAGATGTTGTCGGTAGGTGGGAGGCTTGTTCTTATTAACTCTGTTTTGAGTAGTCTCTCTATTTATGTTGTCCTTTTTTGAAATACCTAGAGAGGTTTTAAAGAAGTTGGATTATTTTAGGTCATGTTTTTTTTGGCAAAGTGATGAACATAAGAAAAAATATAGACTGGCTAAGTGGGAGGTAGTATGTACACCGAAAGACCAAGGAGGGTTGGGAGTCCTAAACGTACATGTCCACAACAAGTGTCTCCTAAGTAAATGGCTTTTTAAGTTGCTGAATGGAGATGGGGTTTGGCAACAGTTACTCAGGAATAAATATCTAAGGGTCTGTTTGGATGTAGATATTGAAGGTCTTGGCATTGAATTGGTACCAATACCAAATCAGCCTTGTATTGGAAATAACTCACGATACTAAATCTGTTGTTTGGATGTGCATAGAATTGACCCATCTCCTCTCCACCGTGTGGGCACTTGCCGGATCTGGGGAAGGAGAGGGAGCAACCTTGACCGGCGGCTACCTACCGAACCTGGGGAAGAAGGTCGTGGGCGGCGACCATGACCGGCAGACACCTGCCGGACCTAGGGAAGAAGGAAAGGGAGGCGTGCAGAGGGACGGCCATGCCAGCAGGCGGAGGGAGTAGCACTAGCACGTGGAGCTGTAGCCGTGCCAGCGGGCGGAGGGAGTAGTGCCGCGCGAGGAGTGTTAGTGCGAGCGAGGAGCGGCGTTGGGTGGAGACTGGGCGGAGGGGGAGGTTCCCAGCGCGAGGAGCCGCGGCCGCGAGATTGGGAGCGCGCGGATGGAGGGGGAGGGAGAAGAGGGGCGCCGGCTCCAATTCTGCCCAATACAGAGGGTCACAGCTGCGTATTGCGGGCGAGGGGATGCAGTTGCGGCGAATATCGGCTTGGCATTGAAGGTGCTTTCCAATTCCAAAGTCTAGGCCACCCAAACAGCGGCATTTGGTGCTATTCAATGCCAATTCCAATTCCTAAGCTCCAATATCTACATCCAAACGTAACCTAAGGGATAAATCATTAACACAGGTTCAATACATACCCGGGGACTCTCAGTTTTGGACTGGCCTCATGAAGGTCAAGGGAGAATTCCTCTCGTTGGGTAAGTTTGATCTAGGTGATGAGTCTCAAGTGCGATTTTGGGAGGACGCGTGGGTTAGACGCTCCCACTAAAATTGCTATTTCCCACACTTCATCGGTAAGATCAGTAATGTCTACAACACCATTAAATGCAGCTTTCAAGAGATCTCTGGTAGAGGTTAATTTACAAGCATGGCACGATGTGGTTGCTATGGTTGTAGATGTACAACTATCAAACCAGAGGGACCGCTTTGTGTGGGGGTTACATCGAAATGGATTGTTTTCAGTCAAATCCATGTACACAGCCTTATTAGGAGCTAAAGCTATACCGTATAACACTTTAATCTGGAAACTCAAATTACCTCTCAAAATAAATTTTTTTTGATATTTATACAAGGGAGTAATCTTAATAAAGGACAATTTAGCACGGCGACACTGGCAAGGAGATAGGAAGTGTTGTTTTTGTTCTTCAAATGAATCTATACAACATTTACTCTTTGATTGTCATTTTGCTAAATTTGTGTGGAGAACTGTTCATGTTTCCTTCAATCTAAGACCTCCAATTAGTGTGCATAATTTATTTACGGACTGGTTGGAAGGAATATATGGGAAATTGAAGTCTCAGATTCTTGTGGGTGCAAGTGCAATTTGTTAGGCGATTTGGGATCCACCAGTAAATAGAAAATTACTGATATTTCATCCTTGTGAGATTGTCAATTTTGTACCAAAGGTGTATTCTGAGTATACCGAATTAGTATAGCTATCCTTCCTATGGCACAGCAATCCCCGAGATATTATTACTACGAAGGATAACCAACGATCAAAACGTTTGGTTCAAAATTATATTGCTTCATCCGATCCGGGCAAATTACCTAACTCGGAACGATATCGTGTTTGATAAGGTCTTAGCACCATCTTATTTGCAGGCTATCTTCAGGGGGACCTACTGGACCAGGTCCTGGTCCTTACTACAGAAGGAGGAGGATCGCCATATGATGAAGATGGGATGCAGGACTATTGAGATAACCGCAATGGAGGTGTTCGCGATATATGGCTGGAGATTTTCTAATAGACTTGCATTTTAGTTGGGGTTTTGGAAGTGTTCTTTGTTGTCATTATGGCTCAAAACTTTATTTTTGAGATTCCCTGGATTGCTTTTCTCTTGTTTGCAATAAGGAACAGCCATATGCATTAGTCGATGCAGAAGCTGGGATATTAATATATTCCCTTTTCTAAAAAAAATTTGTAGTAATTTACCTCTTTTCTTCTTTCTTTCTTTCTTTCTTTCTTTCTTTTTGAGAGCCTTTTCCCTGATATAGGAGTTGAGGACGGAGGAACCTACATATAGCAGAAGGTGGGCCGTACTGGTCCAACAACCAACTGACTTTACTTAGGGCCTATTCATGGAGTTTTTTCAAAAGGAATAATTCGAATAAACTACATTCCTATATTCTCCTTACCTTACCTTGTTTCCGAAAAGAGGGACAAGCCTTCTCTAAACTGGAGAGATACAACGTAACGTCCACTATTTATCATCCTATACAGATCTACTGATGCAATTCCGCTCTTATAGGACTATACAGATTATTAGGATGCCGATTTTGCCTATTGATGGGATTTTGGGCCATGTGGATTGATTTTATATGAATGTATAAATGGGCCTTGTCAATTTCACTGTTTTCTTTTTGAGAAACACTGCTCTTGATTATTAAACAGTTTGGGAAGATGTGATGATTGTTTAATTAAATAAGATTCGCCATTGGTAAATGGCAAAGGTAGGGCCATGCCAAAGGTCCTCACCAGCCACAAACCCCGTCGGAAAGGGAATGCCCCACCTACATACAACACTTTCTCTTTCACATCCACTTTATAACACCTACAGGCTACTATAAACATTGAGTCCTGGTGCTTAGGAATATGGTCTAGCTCTAGCATCACCTGAATGGATATAGGACACATTGATTGAACAGGTATAAATCATGAGTCTTTGAGCCCTAACCATGCGAAGCCATATAAATGACTATAAACTCACTAATTGACGCTAAGAAACATAAACAACATGTCCGGATGAAAAGAACCATATAGATCAATAATTGATAAATATATCACAACTAAATAGAAATTAAATAGTATCTACATGTGTATGGACAAAAAAATGTGCACATTAATATAAGTAATTTTATTAATAACTAGTTATTAAACATGTTGTTTATGTCTCATAAGTGAATAGCTAGGAATAAAATATTTATGTAGAACCTAAAGGCAAAAAAAGAGAGACATAGAAAACAAAATAACATCCTAATAAATGGGTTACGCCATTCAACAAGATGAAGATGGAGACGAATCAACAATATAGAAATCAATTATTCTACTGCAGGAGCTAATAGGTGTACAATTAATAATTATATACTAGCAAGCTAGGTAGCTAGTAGTAAGTATTACTATTACACTGAGAAAGCATATGAAATCAATCTGTCGTCTGAAGACGATCAACGTATGCATACATATATACATACAGTATATATGCATGCATGCAGTATACGTATAGTGTGTCCTGATGCATGGAGAGTCTTGTGGGTCATATATGTCGTCATGTGCTAGCAAGCAAGTAATGGCACGCATCATGCTGATCGACCGAGATCGATGGAGATCGATGACGATGAGTACGTCGATCGATCACCATCATCGATCAGATCTCGTAGGACATGCCGACCTTGAGCAGCTGCGACTTTGGGATGGCGAGCATCTTCTCCCCCTGGCGGCAGTTGTTGCGGAGGAAGGCGTAGGCGTAGTTGACGAGGATCTTCTTGAGCAGCGACGAGTGCGGCCTCGCCACTACCTCGCTCTCGCCGAGGATGTACACCACCCCCTTGTCCATCTCCCGCTCGATGAACCGCTGCTCCTCCTCGATCCGCGCCATCTCCTCCAGGCTGATCTTCACCGCCGTCTGATGCTGCTGCATTATTAGTCCGCCGCCGCCGCCGACGCTCCCCATCCGCGACAGCTCCGAGAAGGACTCCGCCGGAGTCAGCATCTCCTCCGCGAAGATGCCCGCCGCCGTGGACCTGACGCGGGCAAGCTGCTCGGCGGCGCACGATGCCGACCCCGACGTGGACCTGGCCCTCGGCAGCTGCAGCTGCAGCTGCTGGGCCGTCGTCGTCTCCGTTGTGTATGAGTAGTAGGACGCCACCGACGACTGGCGCAGCATCATGAGCGACCTGCTCTGCCGCGCCGCCATGCTGTCGCAGCGCGAGCTCGGGTAGCTGACCTTGGCGCCCGGCTGCTGGTGGTCCACGCCGTAGAGGTTGACGTCGCGGACGTAGTACTGGAGGCGCTCCACCAGGCTGGCCGCGAAGTCCCGGGCCTCCTCCAGCGGGTCGCGGTAGCCGTAGCGCGCCACGCAGCGGAAGACACGCGGGCGGGTGGTGGTGGTGTTGCTGCCGGTGCCGGCGCCGATGTCGACCTCAGTCGTCTCAGTGCCGGCGGCGCCAACCCCAACCTCCGTGACCTGCCTGAAGAGGAATCTCTCGGTCGCGTCCACGTGCGGCACCGGCAGGTGCTTGACGGAGACGAAGAGCAGGACTGCGTGGATGGAGGGGATCTTGTCCACGAGGTGCGGGAACAGCGGCGGGATGCCCTGCACCAGGTCCGTGTAGAAGAGCCCGACGCCGGGCACGGTCCGGCACCTGGGCAGCAGGTCCCGCACGACGGCCTCGTGCGACACGGTGCGCTCCAGCTCGTACTTGTAGCGCCTGACGTGCACGTAGTGCCAGAGCCCCATGACGGCCACCAGCAGCGCGGACATGGCGACGGGGATGTAGCCGCCGTGCGCGAAGCGGTAGAGCACGGAGGAGAGGTAGACGGACTCGGCGGCGGCGAAGACGGCGAAGAAGAGCGCGACGCAGGCGGCGTTGACGCGCCACACCAGGAGCATCACCAGGGTGAGCAGCAGCGTGGTGATGAGCATGACGAGCACGACGCAGATGCCGTGCGCCTCGGCGATCACGGCGGTGGTCTTGAACGCCAGCGTGACGACGCAGGCGACCAGGGCGAGAAGGAGGTTCACCTCCGGGATGTAGAGCTGGCCCTGGTACTGGCGCGACGTGTGCAGCACCTTGACGCGCGGGAAGCACCCCAGCGCCTGCGAGTGCGAGATGGTGGCGAAGGCGCAGGAGATCATGGCCTGGCTGCCGATCACCGACGCCGCCAGCGCCAGCACCAGGGTCGGCCAGAACACGGCCTCCGGCGTCGACCGGTAGAAGGTGCTGGCCACCTGCTCCGGGTAGCGCCGGAGGAAGGCGGCCTGGCCGATGTAGGCGAGGAGCACGGCGGGGACGAGGCCGAAGCCGAAGCTCAGCTGGATGGAGCGCACGCTGAAGTAGCCCATGTCGGCGAACAGCGCCTCCGTGCCGGTGAAGCAGAGGAGGACGCCGCCGAGGGAGACCCAGGCGTCGCGGCCGTTGCGCCGGAAGTAGTCCAGGATGTACTTGGGGTTGAAGGCGCGGAGGACGCTGAGGTCGTGCTTCACCAGGTTGTACACGCCCACGCCGCCGATGAGGAGCAGCCACAGCAGGACGACGGGGGCGAACAGGTAACCCACCTTGTGGGTGCCGAAACGCTGCACGCCGAACAGCACCACCAGGATACCAACGGTGATCCACACGATCTGGTCTGCATCCACCAGTCCAGCCATCATGCATGTATACTAGCTTTGACATGAACTGAACTTAATTGCATGCAGTGATTCAATAACAAGCTAATTAAGTTAGGGTGTTAAGTATCTGGGCAGGGTACGGTGTCTATATATTCACACAGTATCACACATGCATCAGTTACCGTGCTTTAGTCCGTGCCGTAAGCTAGTTCTCCCCATGATCGATCCGTTCTCAAATGGCATGATCTAAGTCCCAGCTAGCTAGCTCTAACAGTGACCGTAACAACTTTTACTTCACTTGAGGGCATCTTCATGACCTGAAGATGCCCTCAAGTGATAATTATAAAGAGCAACTGTCGTAATTAATGAACTAGGCAGGAGAAATATCAACTATCATCTGTAACTGTGCTTGCTGGTAGCAGCCCACCACCATACTAGTATGCATATGCACTGCACGCATTATTTACAAGGCGGCCGGCTAGTCTACTCATCACCTAATTAGTAATGGATACATCCCTGTCTATAAGGTAAGCGAGATTAATGGAGATGTTACGTGGTGTAAATGCAAGTTGGAACATATATAATCACACACAGGTAGAGGCAACACACATTGATGATGGCTGCCGCCTGATGGCAGGATCATATCGGACCGCAGGAACACCAACTGGGAGATGACATTATCCATATATCATATCATATCAAAAAGATATACTTCCTCTAAGCCTAAAATGACATTATTTGCAACAGAGGGAGTAGTACTCTATCAATGATGAACCATTTTTTGTGGCGTAAAAATAAAGACGATGATCATATTCATATATATCGACGTCAACACCATGGACCGAAGTAGTAACTAATTACTATTATTGTAATATATCGACGTCAACACCATGGACCCGAGTAGTAGCTAATTATTATTGTAATCGATCTATCGCTAGTCATGTGTCAAATCTATATTTATATCTACACATATATCTATCTATCTAGCTAACTAATATATATACCCAATATAAAAGCACAAAAGAATTCTTCCATCAGTCTTTTTTACTTCCCATAGTGCCCTTTACACCTGTCTCTATCGCCAGTTCATGATCTAGATTTAGGACCCGTACTCATACGAGTTAAAACAACATGCGTCCAACAATGATAGGGAGTCTGATTCTAAGAAATGTCCACTGACGCGGTATATAATCCAGTTGTCCCATACGTGACTCGGGCTTAATCCATGCTCATACGAGTTAAAATAGTGTGCTTCCAATGACATGATAGAGCCTAATTCCAAGAGAGAGTGGAACTGGAACAGATGACATGCATGATCGTTGTCTATACCATTTTTAATTAGTCTAATAATAAAGAGGGAAGAAATTATTGCTACCGTTTTATCCACTTACCAGAACACTATCATGCTTCTCCTTGTCCCGTATGTGACCTAGACTCACGATTCATGCTCATATAAGTTAGAAAAACGTGTGTCTAGCGATGACATGAAGTCTGAATAATATAATCGTCCAAGACATACTGAAACAGATCATGCAATCGTTGAATAGATATCCGAGTCGCAAAAGTGATGATGCAACAAACTATTGTGGCGCATGAGTACATTTGCACCCTAGTATGTACCAGAGGTCCAGAGTACAATGCAAGATTTGAATCCTTCGATTACCAATGAAAATGAGAGGGGGTGGGTGGGGGCCGGGGGAGGGGTGTTGTTTGGGTAATAAGTTGGTTTATCATGCATGTTCTTTGCTGCGGTCCTCACTATATTTTTTTGTGATGAATTCATTTGAAGCCTATCACCATCTTATTTATCAACAAGCTAAATAATTGATATATAAGTATGATGTATCATGAAGTCTTGCGTTCCACCAGCAGGAACTAACTCAAACTAAAGAATAATGATAGATCATCTTCAGCCTACAAGAATTCAGAAGATGAAGTAATGAAATATCATCTCTCACCTATAGAATTAATGCACGGGTGCCTCAGTCGGTCCATATACACATGATCGATCGGCCGTACATTGCCGCTGGGTGTGTACGCAGGCAACGGAACAAGCTAGAGCCAGTTTTTTTTTTTTTTTTTTTTTTTTTTTTTTTTTTTTTTTTTTTTTTTTTTTTTTTTTTTTTTTTTTTTTTTTTTTTTTTTTTTTTTTTTTTTTTTTTTTTTTTTTTAAAAAAAAATGACAAGGGACAAGAGCAAACAGATTAGAGGCCGGATCGGATCGAGTAAGGACGCGGACTGCTCATCAACCGATATCCATGTGAAGTTACAGCTCCTTCGATCGATCCACTGTATCTCCAACTGATATAGAAAGAGCTTGCTAGCAGTGTACGTATGAACTCATGATATGGATGCTGTTATTATCTCAAACTAGCATCATGTATAGTTGTTTCAATTCCACACGTACACCATTCTATGGAAACAACGATCTTTTTCTCAGAAACAGAAAGCAAGAGTGGGTCAAGTGCAGCGGAAACACCCAATGTGTTTCTATCTTGTGCCTTGATTTTGATGCAAGAAACAAGGTTGTTATACGCAAGATCAAGTTTCATGAAACTTGCTTCTCACGCATCATTAACTATATATATAGTGACATATGTCCATCCAAAATCTTGAATTGCGGTACCCACAAAAACTATCGCGTGTTTGACTAGTTTGATGCATGATGTATGTATATATGGCTGAAATAAAACAGCTTAAATTTGTATGTATGGATGGATGGATGGGGATGAGCTCCTGCAGCCCTGCGTGCTAGCTGCCTGTTAGTTGGTTCTCATATGCATCGACGATCATAATAGATAGTACAGGTAATATGATGAACGCTCTGGTGCTAGAGGTACGTAGCTTTTCTTTAGCTTCCTTTCAGTTTCTGCAGATAGCTTAATTAGCAGTACTCCCTCTATATACACTATACAGTCCTACTACTGCACACACACTGTGTTGTGCGTGCTACTACAACTATAGTACAGTACAGTACTTTTTATGCTGCCTAGCTAGGTAGCCAATCCGTCTCCATCTCTGCTATTAAATCTGGGAGTTAAGGAGAGTGTTCATACATGTGGGCCATCCAGACCAGACGATCGATCTATCGACGCAATTAAGTTAATGAAAGCTGCGTCTGGTGTGGTGTACATATGCATATGTGTGGATACAACACAATACACAATAGAGTAACACAATTTTTGTGGTGCACACAGTTACAGGTGCAGTGGTGGTGGATCGGATATATCGATCCGCGAGTACTCATCAGTAGATATTTAGATATCCATCAATCAACATGCATACATAATCACGCGATTAATCTGCCTACCTAGCTACGAAGACCTTTGATAATCCGCTTTATTAGTTAGCAGCTGGTATCGTCGTCAGACCGTCAGATCTCACTTTTTCATCTGTAGTCCTCTCTGATTTGCATCGCCAATACGCTAAGCTACAGTTTACCTAGTTGTTAAGGACTTGACTTTATCTCAAGATATAGCTATATATAGCCTAATAATAGCAGCGGACGTCATGTCATGTCAATGGATTACTATGTACTATAAGTAGGAGAGAAGTATATTTACTACATACTTATACACAGTAATAATAAATAACAATGTGCACGAGCCATCTCTCTTTGAAATCGGAACGCAAGATCCATCAATTGTAGTATTATATATTTTTTGTATGTATATTATTATGTAGATAGAGATACATATGGAATCTAATAGCAAGCAAATACTATATATATGATGATTAAGGAGAGTGAGTATGCAAAAATTAAAGTAGCGTACCATACCTGTGGTGAGGTTTGGCGCTTTCTCCTTGAGTCCTCCGACGGCTGAGAGGACGGAGATGGCGGGCGTGAGGCAGGCGTCGCTGATGACCATGGCGGTGGCGACGATGGTGAGGAAGAAGAGGGAGATGCGCACGGGCCTGCTCGTCTCCAGCACCTCCTTCACCCACACCGCCCGCTGCTCCCGGTGCGACGCCAGCTGCACCGTCCGCCGCCGCATGCTGCCGCGCTTGCCAAGCACGGCGTCGTCCGCCGCCGCCGTCGTCTGCAGCTCGTCCTCCGGCTGGTGGTTGGGCACCAAGGCTCACCTTGGCGTGCCGAGAGATGAGCGAGTAGAGCGCCAACGTGCCGCCTGCCATGCCGGCGATATGCATGCAGCAGAAATTAATTAATAATGATGCAGCTGAGTGTGAGTGGTTGGGTCCGCAGCCGGCCGGCCGGTGCAATGCATTGCATGCATGCATGAATTCCGACTCCGATCGATCCGCCGGCCGGCCGGCCGGCCGTTGATGCATCCATTTCGATCCATCGTATCATTTATCGTTAGCTCACACAGAAGTGTCTTGAGAGTACGCTACGACGACTCTCTCTAGTGCAGTGGTGGTTCTCGTTTCAATTATTATTATTGTTGATTGACTTGTTGAAACAAATCATATATATATGCATGCATGTCTAATAACTATATATTTGACTTGCTGATCCGATCGCGATCATCGCTAGCTAGATCGATGAGAACGAATGAGGGTGTGACACACGTGTGGGTAGTACATAGTCCATTATTCATGCATGAGAGCTAGCGGCAGTAGAGGTGTAGATCGAGATCGACGACACGACATACATACCGTCCCCGTCGTCGTTTGCTCTGAGCGCGATGTAGACGTACTTGATGATGGTGAAGAGGAGGAAGCTGTAGATGATGAGGGACAGCACGCCCAGGAGGTCGTCGATGTCCCTGATGCCGCCGGTGAAGGTGCTCGAGTACACGTACAGCGGCGATGTCCCGATGTCGCCGTACAGGACGCCGACGCACTGGAACGCCAGCCTCAGAGTCCGCGCCCACCCTTCGTGCTGCTGCCCGTTGCCTCCGCCGCCGCCCGCCGCCCTCGTCGCGTCCCTGTACAGCGAGTCTTGCCGCTGCACGCTCATCGGCACCACCGCCTGCAGCGCCAGCTCCAGGTCCGCCATGTCCGCATCATGATCGGAGCAGCAGCTGCTCCCCTGCTGCTGCTGCTGCTTGTTCCCACCTGCCTTCTTCCCCTCCACTGGCACCGCCGGCACCGTGCCGCCGCCCGCCCTCTTCAACTCAACTGCTGCTTGCTGCGCCATCTATCTATCGCGTGCACCTTAATTAGCTTCTTCTCATCTGCCGTGCGTGCCGCTCTCGCTCCACGTCGTCGATCTCTCGCTGCCTCATATAGAAGCTATACATACATATAGAAGCTAGGCCAGTGTGTACCAGAGCAGCCTCCCTGCTTCTGCCTTTTATATGGACTTAGACTAGCTAGCAGATAGACTAGAGAGAGGTGTGCTAGCAAAGCAAATACAAGGCAAGCAACACCATCAGCATCAGAGCGGGCCAGGGGGGCGTGTGAACACAAGGACCTCCACGCGCAGGGGCAGTCGTCGTCACTGTACGTGTCACGCTCGCCCCGTCACTATGCTAAATGTCCTTCTGTTTCTGTGTGTACGTATGGGACAAGCTAGTCCGTCGTTACACACACACAACACAACACAAGATGATGCCTTGTCCAAACCATGCATATGAATGAATTCAAGTGGACTATATTTATATATGCAAAGCCTTGTTCAGTTCGCAAAAAAACTTGCATTCGAACTCCTGTAGCACTTTTTCATTTGTATTTGGCAAATATTGTCAATCAATCGTGCACCAAATAGGCTCAAAAGATTCATCTCGTGATTTATAACTAAACTGTGTAATTAGTTATTTTTTTTACTTATATTTACTGCTCCATACATGCGGGTAGAAATTGATGTGATGGAGAGAGAGTGAAAAAACTTGCAACTTTCATTCCAACTGAACAAGGCCATGATGATCATTTGTACACATCCGATCCAGGTGTTTTATTTGGACCATTATATTAATTACCTCTATATTGTGACTACCACCTGATTTCGAAGGTGCTTCTCAACAGGTGTTGACGAATTGGTTTTAGAGCATTCAGATTACTAGCCAGCCACCCCCTCCTCCAATATTGCTCTGCGAACTCAACATAGGGATCATACTGTAGGGACACAACCATAGAGAGCGTCAAGTGGAGCCGGATATGAACGCTTCTCTTCTCCATCTCCGATAACTTGTCCTTCAAAAGGCCTTCCACCCCTTCCATTGCAGCCCCCTCCGCCACCGGCCGAGGGGATCAAACCCTGGCTGGCTGACCAAAGTGACGTCTCCTTGCTAGGCAAATATAGGTTAGCAACACTAGGGCTTAGGACTTTCTAGACTCACATGGAGAAGATTCGAACCAGCAAGAAGGATCAGACCCTAGGAACCTGACCCACGCATCAATCAAGAAGATCAACAAAGAAAGCGGAGGGAGGAAGGAGATCGAGGAGCCGACACCCAACCTTACCCGCCATATTCAAGTCGTCCAGAACGAGGCCTAGGGGCCAAAAGCTTGCATGGCGCTCTATATCAATTTTCATAACTATCCATCAACTTGTGCTCTCGTACGGTTAGAATCCTAAAAGATATAAGCAATAGTCCCGTTCAAAACCTCTAACTAATAAAAAAATATTAATGTTAGATTGCGTAATTTTTTTGCTTTGTTAGTTTCTTTAAGACAATAGATTCTATATATGCTGTCTCTTTCTAGTGGTGATAAATGTGACAATTGTTAATCTATATGTTTCTTTATTCACATCCATAGGTTTTAGGTTTTACCCTTTTCATCACCTCTATGTATTTTCAATATGCATTTAGTTGAAACATTAGCTTAAACTATGATGGTCTTGTTGTGGCCCATTTCTTGTGATGCCAGAATAGGTCCAATGACTATTATTATGAATGATATTAGATTCTACCGAACTAATTGCCCTACATTTTGTTTTCATGATAATTTTCATGATTTATCTTTTTCTTTTAGCATAGTATGTATTTAGAAATGTAGTCTTAAGTTATATAAGTTCTTGCATACATTTCAACTTTTAGTCTAGACCTCTAATTCTTATTGTATATTTTGTTCAATATTTTCACTTTTTTTAATTTATTTAATTTAAAAATATTTGATGTTCTAGGCCTCTAATTGCCATCTTAGTTCTCATAGTGCATAAATAGTCATTTTACCTTACACTAAGCCATTCGAGATGTTGAATTTGTTATTTGAAAGATTTATATGTACTTAGTATCATATTTTTTATATAGATTGCTCAAAATTAAGGTATTGTAGGACATAATATTTAAGTCAAAAAGAAAAAAGTTATTTGGAATAACAACTTATGTATTTATCATTATGGAGTATTAATACAAATTAATGTTTCTATGTGGTATTATATAAAAAGACAAGACAATTTGTCAACCACCCGGTACCAGGAATATATATCTGTTTGGTATCTATCTAGCTGTTTAAATCGTTTATTGATTGAAAGATCATTGACAATATAAATTTTAAGACAACTTGATAGATGA
Source organism: Chrysopogon serrulatus (assembly GCA_015844335.1). Classification (NCBI taxonomy): domain Eukaryota; kingdom Viridiplantae; phylum Streptophyta; class Magnoliopsida; order Poales; family Poaceae; genus Chrysopogon; species Chrysopogon serrulatus. The sequence goes on from JADLZL010007320.1 coordinate 17,909, forward strand.
CATATACATTGTTATTTTTTGAGTTGTCTTATTGTAACTTATACTTTTAATTTTTGTGCATAAAACTAAACAATGTTTTGATCGTATAGCAACAACTCATACAATGCGAATCGAAGTCTAGCTCAGATGGTAAGGTTCCTTGTGGTGGAACCTACCACCTAGGTTCGAGTCTTAGACTTTAAATGGGTGCTCGTATTTTTCTAGATTTATTCCAGGATTTAACGGTATTGTGCTTTCAGTGGCAGGCGATGTTCCCGTCTATAGCGAGGCGCCTGTGGTGACTTCATCGATCTCGATAACTGCTGATGCGGTCTTTACGAAGATGCTCATATGGATAAGGTTTTGCGTGTGTACGTTCATAAGGATGAGTGTACATGCTTTGTAAGCGTCTGTGTATCTGTACTATGTAATCCATAAAAAAAACAACAACTCAAACAATGATGCAATAAATATCTCATAGCCCAGAATTTAGCTTATATGAGGTGGTTGTTTTCGCAAAACAACATCTGTATGTCACCTATTTTTTCCTCAAGTTATTAAAATGTTATATAGTGCTTCATGAGATGGTAGCAATGTATTTGTTGTTATCTTGAACTCTTATAAAGCCAAATCTTATTAGCTATTTCTCTCAACATGCAAGCTATCCACCAGCCCACTATTAGATGTATTTATGGTCAACTAGCATTTGCAATTATGATCAAGACATGCCATACATTTAGTTGTCCACATCAGCAATACACATCATTCTTTAATCTTCACTTATAATTTTTTTTTCTTTATATAAATAATTTTATTCCAAATCATCAACAATTTTTGGCAATGCGCGAGGTATTCGCCTAGTTTATATAGTGGCATTATCTTATTTGTTGGGTTCATAGATTATATCTGATGTTTTTTAAATTAACAGATTGATAGCTAATAACACTAACAATCTGGTATTTTATATATTATAATTAATGAAATGTAAATGTGAATGATTAGCATAATAATATATTTTAGTGGTTTAGCTAACGACAATATCAATACCATATTTTATTATATATTAATGGACTTCAAATGTGAACGTTTTAGGGCAGTCATATATTTTAGTGGTCTGTGATATCGGTAGGTACATCTACCCTGTCAAGATTTTTCGCCTACTCTTAAAAGGAAAGAATTTATCCTATACCTCTAAAACAATTTCCACATACGTCACAAGGTTGTTTTTTATGGGAAAAATAGGCTATTTTTTAATTGATAATTCTGGGGTGGATATTATTTAGAAAACAATGGTACAATGTTTAGGGGGTAGTTAGAATCTTGGATTAATGGTGAGATGTTTCTGATTAATATAATTTTTTTAATATTTATCTTTTTTTTACAGCGCGTTCAGTGAAAATTAGTAGTAATAATATAAAATAAGATTGGAGAAAGCCCAAAAGTGAAGAAAGGAAAAAAAGGAAAGCCCGTCAGATGCCAGCCCATTTATTAGAAAAGGAGGGCCCAACCTAAACTACTCTCCCTAGTCGTCTTTCGGCGGCCGGGGCTAGGCCGCCATAGACAGAGCGTGGACGATGGAGAAAGCGAGGAGGCATGCAATGCAACTACCATCCTTCCTCACCTCTCGCCGGGTCCCTCCACCCTCCTCCGATGTCCGATCCTGCTGAGCCTCGCCTCGATCCGCTCTCCTGGGGCGTGCATCCCTTTTTCTTTTCCTCAAACCTACGCTAACTAGGGTTTTGCAGGCAGCATAATACGGCAAATTTTCCATGCTTCAAGATATCATATGACGCCGGTATGCCGCAATTAGACTCGCTCGATGTTTTGTTTTCTGATGATTGATGATGATAACCTGTTCGATTCAATTTCACAGCGCCAAGTGCGGATGAATTGAAGCCATCCGATCCTTTTCAAGCTTTGGAGCTTGCTTCGATGGAGATGTATGTACGTACGTATGTCGAGATATCTGATGGTTAATGGCCTGTTGGCTCAGTGAACCTGCTGCATGCTTTATTTGAAGTCACCTGATATTGTGGTATACGTACGTCGTCAGGTATCATATCATATAACATAATAATTAACAAAGCTGGCCTGGCCACTGGCCAGGTAAGTTGTACTACTACAGAAATTATTAATTGTCCTCTAGACTACTGCCTCTGATGAGCGAGATTCCCACCGGTGATTCTGGTTACCTTGTTTTCTTGTATGGTTTAGGCTAATCTTACAACATTATCATAATGCTCATGATGACGTGGGACTCTACTGGCCGTTGCATTGCATACAAAGGCTATGCTGTCGACTAGCACTGCCGACCATGCATGCAGCAAGTACACTATGCAAAGTCAATGCAAAGTCAATATATGTGTAGTGAGAGAGTAGTAGAACCTAAAGAAATACAGATCAACTTTTGTGTTCCTTCCTTCCTTTCCTTTCCTTTCTGTACTGTGCATATATAATGATCATGCATTGTAGATTATAATAACGTACCTGAAGAAATTGAATATATGTGTTTTTTGCTCTTATATATCATTATATTTACTACTTAATTAACAGGCTTAATTAACAGATTGCCTTGGAACCAGTTGCTTAATTAACACTGAGCATGTTGTTGCTTAATTAACAAAGGATGTTGTTGCTTATATTAACACTGAGCATGTTGTTGCTGCATTATCCTTTCTTAACAGGCATGCATGTTGCTTAATTAACACTGAGCATGACCGTGTAGATTATAATAGTCATGTATTGCTTGATTAACAGGCTTCGTAAGCCCACAGACAAATCAAGATGCCTACTTTCAGAATGATGCATCAATTAAGCTACTTCTGTTCTCTGCTAAACCATGCAACTGAATAGTGACAGGCTGTCAGCTTTTGTAGCAGCATGTATATATTTAACCGATGATGGCTGCTTGTCATTCATCACGTGCTATGATTATTTTTTCCTGTTATTTACCGACAATAGGACCAAGAGATAATCCAAAGAACAGTGAGGAATCTCGTGGATCAGCATATCTAAGATACCATTGTGTCAGTTACTGAGTGCCTTTTTAGTCGTGACACTACATCTAATATTTCGCCTGATCACATCTGTGTCGTCCTCTTAACCTCTCCTTTGTTTTGACAGGCATGATTATGATCGTGCTGCAGAGATCCTTAGGACATTATATTGGAGGATGGTTTGGGGTGATGTTCCCATTCTTTAATTTGCATACTGTGCTTCACAATGCAAGGAACAAGGAGAAGATGAATCTGTATAGGTTAAGGTGATCATATCATGATAGTTACATTACTACTTACTGGGGGAAAATTATATGTGAGGGCGGTGCCACACGAATGAGGTTGCGCGGCACCGTCTCGATCTCACACATATGCGTATCCAGTCCTGCACGCGCATGATAATAGTTTGGGCCAATTTTTTTTTCCCCTTGCTAGGTGTGCGAAATCTCCATGGATCGGGCCAGAGAGGTGCAAATTGTGTGGTTATTAGATAAACTCAACAACTGGAAGCAATCAGGTGTTGTTTGGTTCATTTGAGGCTATGGGAATGTCAATGCAATCAGCTCCGGTAGCAGTTGCATGGGAACGGAAGACACATATGTTTGGTTCGGAAGATGGTAGTGCTTCAGTAGGCCACGACTGGATCGGTTTTAGCCGGAAGAGGAGCGGTAATGGAGTTTCACTAGACCGGAAATGTTAACGCCATAATCTATCGTGGGCCTCCCAATCCAAACAGAAAGTAAAGGAGGTAGCCCTTCACGCTATAAATGGATCACAGGCTTAAAACGTCAAACCAAACATCACCGTAGTTTTAACTTGGTATAGTAGGTCTCCTAGTCTATCTTATTATAATTACAAAATTGACCAGTGTCCTAAGTTCTTAAGTGAGGATTAGGCTAGGTTATCCTTTTTGGAACTCTTCTGATGTTGATTAATCTAGGAACTTTTGGAATGAATTAATATGGTGATCAAATTCCTTCCCAGAATCAACAAAAAAGTTGGTGCAATACGCTCCCCGACCCTATCTATTATCATACATGGAGGATCCTTTTATATTGCCTTTTTTGTTTTCTTTCATGTTTTTCTTTTTTTAGGATGAGGTATGCATGTGTAGTATCATTTTCAAAAGGTTTTTTTGCGAGCTCGTAGAGTTCAAGTTTTGTGGGTGTGGATGCCTAGAGCGGGAGAGAATTGGGAATGCTTATGCTGACACTTTTTTACACCGTCATTGAAGGACAAGCTACACCACCACCACCGCCTGTGAGTGTTGTCGATATAATCCCATTCTTCAAATCTTGCCCAGAATATCCCCGCGGTACTTCAACCTTTGTTGGCAACCACCATTGTCACTAATCCCAATATCTTCTTCTTCATCTTTGATTGACACCCCTGCCACCTCAATTGTCAAATTGGACTCTACCACCACCCTAGAGGTACGGTTCCTTGGCTGCCCCACCACGTCATTGTCCCAACCACCTCCACCCCTTGTTTGATAGCTCATCGCCGGCCCTCTATTACTGGAAGCACCGAACCTGAACCCCTCCCTTGAACAAGAGAAGTGAAGGAAGAGGAGGTGAGCAAGGGTGGACATATTTAGCGGGTGATAGATTTGCTTCCCATAGTATATGTGATGTATAGTTGCAATGGCTAGGTTTCTAAACGGGTTAGGTGGACAAGAGACATGATTTATATATCATAGATCTACTCCAATTATGAAGATAGGTTGTCTCAGGGTAGCTTCTAAGCTAAATCTAAAAGGAGCTTTGCCAATTAGTTTTTTAAAAAATTTGATTCCAATATTGTCTCTCCTAATTCAATTTGCACACATAATCACTTCCACTATAGAGTTCGAACCATAGTTAATCACTTTGTGGATTTATCATAAAGAATCATAGCCTTTGATCCACGAAATCCTTTTCTTAGAGATTTAGCTCTCATAGAGAAGTCAATGGGGCTCTACCAAATTAAATACCAAAAGTAGCCCTTAGACCATAGACAGGTAGATTCTTTAACTTGGTCCATCAATTACGCAAAAAAACATAGATTGATGACACATAATTGACATTACCAGATGTAATGCATTTATTATATATAATATATAGCTTTCTCAACTTAAAATAGCTCATTTCTACAAAAAAATTGAAGCTGTTATATATAAAAGAGGGTGTGTAGATATCCTAATAAACAACATGCATTTGTAAATCGATGTGTATACACATGCACATGTGAATGATACACAGCTATGCAAGCTTCAACAATATACATATGGGATTAGATTATGGCGACGATTAGCATATTCATTGATGAAGTGTAGCCTACCTAACCCATATAATGAAAGGATAATGGAATGACACATATATATACTCTATATGTACAAAGCATAGTGACCAAGGGCTCAAGGATTTTAATATTGTTTGCATGTGCTTCATGGAACCCAGCCTTGCTAACAGATCAAGGACACCAAATTAAAAGATCATATCATACCGTTGGCAACCTACTGAATATCTGAATCAATACCCCCTTGAATTGGTATATATATAATAATGTCCAACAAAATACATCCCCCGGGCCATGCACACATATCTGAATTTGTGACCTGCTTAGGAATCACATTAGATATATATGTGTGTGTTCCAGTAAGGTAAGGTAAAATTAAATATACTTTTAGGTAAATGATTCTACTATTTCTGGAGCACACACATTAACCCTACAATAATGCAGGAGTACTGTAGTGGGAGCGAGCTAGCTAGACGCCTAGACCTAAGTGATGTGCGCAGGGATGAGTACATATGCATGTGTATGTACGGTAAGGTTCAGAGAGCAGACAGATGTCCTGGACCTGGAGCGCTCACACACATATATACTATGGCCTTGTTTAGTTTCCCCAAGTTTTTCCAATCTCTCTCCTCTTACAAAAGAATCTCCACATGTAAGGAGTATTAAATATAAATAAAAAATAACTAATTATATAGTTGGGTTGTAAATCACGAGACGAATCTTTTGAGCCTAGTTGGGCCATTATTGGACAATATTTACCACAAACAAACGGAGTGCTACAGGAATTACTCTCTCTCCTCTCACAAATTGTTTTCCCCATGTAAATAGCATTAAATATAAAAAAAAAAAATAACTAATTACATAGTTGTGTTCTAAATCACGAGGTGAATCTTTTTGAGCCTAGTTGGACCATGATTGGATAATATTTACCACAAACAAACGAAGTGCTACAGGAAACGTGCAACTTTTTCCAACGCTATCTAAACAAGGCCTATGTATTTATATACTATGCTTATATGCACTTGCTGCAGAGACGACAGAGATGCTTGTCACAAGGGACCCTAATCTCACCCACTCACAATATATGCCACTGACACATTCCAGCAGCACACACAGCTAAGAATACGCATGTACTATACGTGTACTGCCATGCATGGAATAATAACTACAAACGAGGTGCGCCCACTGCGTGCATCTTCGCAATTGCACGGATCGATAATGATTCCCTCTCTCTCTCTCTCTCTCTCTCTCAGACCAAGCCAAGACATATGATCAATTGTTCTCTCTGTCTCTACATATCGCTCATCTGAATAATTTTTTTTAATTGCTCATCTGAATATCTGATCGGTGCAAACTTTTTTTGCTGTACAATGGAATGCATATACATATGTATCATCATCAATGGGAGGCAAGCAATATAATGCATGCAAGAACCTTGCATGCATCCAAATTAAAAGCCAGGGAAAAAGTACTCATCATATATGGACGATTACTGGTAATCTGAATGAAAAAAAGAGAGAGAAAATACCAAAAGTATGATATGCGTGTATATTAATTAATTAACAAACGTGAGTGTGCTAGCTAATAGCAGCATTTACAGCAGCTGCAAATTTATATCAGCCAACTTAATTTCTACCTATCTGTCTATCTAATACTGGTAGTATGTCTGATATATATAATAAAGGAGAAATAAAGATTGTATATATTTGTTGCAGTGCCCTGCTTGCTCCATAGAGATGTACGTGCAAAAAAGACAAGAACAGATGACCACTTGGCACTGTCTACTGTTTGCTTGTGATCGATCTGAGCTAGCTAGAGGAAGAAACAACACCTTATAGTTGAAGGCGGGAATCAAGGACCAGAAGACCGATGCCAAAAAATACAGTCAATCCAGAGGCAAGCATGTACCCAGCAATTTGGTTCTAGCTAGCGTAATGATATATGGACAGGGTTTAATCATTGTTTGGAAGTGTATATATGCATGAATCTCGCTAGCTAAATATTCAAATACCATATATACAAGAAATAGCTATAAGCCCAGCTTCTGGGAAAAACTTCAAGCTAGTTTTACATTTACTGTCAGAACAAGTATTTTGGAAAATGATGCTGTGAAGAAATAGGATAATCTTCCACTTCTAATTAATCTTTTGTATGGGTTCCCGAGGAAGCTTCTCGATCTATCTTTGTTCTTAGAGCATCCTATTTATTCCTTCTATTGCAGAACAAAGTATACTTGAATGACGCATGACTATACAAATCTTGACAAAAGCTTGAGTTTATAGGTTATTACATATGAAGAAAAGGTATAAAAGGCCAGTGGTCGTCAATGAACTAATAACAATCCAATAATTAGCATATCTTGTACAATCGGCATCAATGGTGAACATAACATATAACACACATAAAATGGTTCACCATGCATGTAGTCAGAAAATATCATGAAAGGAACTACATATCAATGCTTTGATTTAGTTATTCAGTTATTATAGTACACACATATATTAGTTAGTTTGAAAATTAATATGCAAAACCTTTTCCAATAACGAATAACTGTGCACCACTTGAAATCCCGATGCATTTATGTAAAAACTCTAGCAGTAGACAATCAGCAGATACATATTTAGAGAGCTAATAAGGCCTTTGGCCGAAGGAGTACCGTTCGATCGGCCTGGATATAGAAAATCAGTAACAACGATATAATCATGCAGAAGATGACCAAAATAAAGAGGCCCACAGAGCACAGACAAATGAAATTAATCAAGAACAAGGATCACGAAGTATATATGAAGCAAGCAGACGATTCAGTTGTGCACGCACACACACTCGATCTTATGGTGAGAGAAGAGATGGAACCAATCACGCAACTTAATTTAGGACGACTAACTAGTGCCAAGCCTGAGCTCCAGATCCACTTCTTGCCGGCCTGCAAGATGATGCAGTGAGCTGGGGCTACTAGGGCTTGTTGTGGTTACTTTGGGTACCTTTGCATCATGCTCAATTCCTCCTTTGGTTGATGATGCCAGAAGGCGCAGGTCGTATAACGGCGATGTAAACGCTGGCTCTGGTAGCTGTTGGACGACTCGCCTTCGCTTCCTCCTCCCCGCCACCATGATCTCCTCTTCCTCTTCTTCTTCCTCCTCCTCACCGATGATTGCTATAGCGGCTTCTTTGCTCCCCACTGTTGTTGCTGCAGGTATGGAGATGACTACCTTGCTCTTGCTCTCCTTGATGATGGTTGTTGATATGTACCGAGGAGAAGTGGTGGTGGTGGTGGTAGTAGTACGAATCACAGCCTCGGCCTCCTCCCTGTTATTATTGTAATAAGTTTGATGATGATGATGATGATCACGAGCAGGGCGGCCAGAGATCAATACTGCCGCCTTGGTCGATCCCTGCAGTTGCAGAAGATGGTGGTGATCCGCCAATTCCGGCGCTGGAAGAGGCGCGGCGATCGGCTCCTGGTCATGATCCGGCGGGGACGACGGGGAGGCACACTGCCGGAGGCGAGCCCGGTCGCGGCGGTGCACGTTCATATGGCCGCCGAGCGCCTGCGCGGATCGGAACTCTCGGCGGCAGAAGGTGCACGTGTAGGAGCGCGGCGGCCACACGCAACCGCCGAGCTGCCCCGCGGCGTCCCGGGCGAAGGCCAGCTCCTCCCACGACGGCTCGCCGCCGCTGCGGCCATGCGCTGCTGGTGGCGGCCAGCTGGACCTGATGAGGCTACTAGTCGCCGCACCAGCACCGCCGGTCGTCGGCGTCGTCGTCGTCGTCCTTGTGGCGCCTAGCATACCCCAGTAGTACTTGGCCATTTGCTCTACCGCGGCGTTGTTGGTGGAGTTCATGGGCTGGGTGGGGATGCTATGCCTATGCCAGTATAGTAGCGCGAGCGCTGGTGCCTGATGCTTCTAGTACAGTACGACGACTACTGCTGCGGCTGCTGCGATCGACTTAGTAGTCATCATGACAGTATAGTAGCGCATGCCAGCCAACAACTTGGAGTACTGGATTGGATGGAGAAGGGAGCTAGCAGTCTAGCAGTAGCAGGCTGGGTTTTTGTTGTTTCCCTAGCTATCTCTCTTGCTAGCTACCTAGTGTCAATTATGGTCCAATTGATACCATATGTTATGGATGATGTGACACATTGCAACTAATTGCATTACATTTGCACCGATCCATTGTATGTATATGACGCATATATAATCATATAATTAAATAATTAAATATCATGAGTGGGGGTATATATCTTTACATGATGCATGTACATATATATATATAAGAGAGGAGGAGGAACACGGTATTTATGTACTGCTAGCTAGCTAGTTTAGAAGTGAGAACCAAGTCTTCTCAATTGAGGCTTATTTGTACGTTTTCTTGCTTATTAGGTGTTGGTTGGTGTGCAAGTTTGTTTTGTTGCTGATATCAATTCAGGAGTTGGGAGAGGCAACTGTCTCTTGCTTTGGTGTTCAGTAGTGCCTGACGACCACACGTACCGATACGATGGCTACGACATACAGGGCAAAACTAGAGCAAATCGGAGTACGTGCGGTTGCTTTTTGTGGGTGAAAGATTTTTCTGACATAGGACTGCAAAATATTGTGGCTCCTACCACTATGTTTTTTTAAAAAAATATTTTTCCATAGATCCAACCGCACCCAGCACAGTGAATATATAGATCCATCCCTGACTATGTACACTTAATTAGTCTCTTGCGTATATATGCATTCTACTATCGTTGGACAAATTCAATCCACTAGAACTTAGAGGCAAGAAAGAAAACAAATCAAGGTTAGTTAAATCATGCTCTACAACATTTAATCGTAGCCTCATTCAAAAGATGTAAAAAAAAACTATATAGAAAAACTATATAGGGGATATAGCAAAAGTATTTCATTTAGTGGTTTTGTAGAAAACATGAATATTCGTAATTAATTATATAGGAAAAAATATGTGAAAAATTGTGAACATAAATACTCAAATACATGTATATTGATATGAGGAATAGATTTATAGGTCCATTACGTAACAATCATTAAGACAATCAACATGATCACAACTATATAATCAACATTTATATTACTTCAAACGCTCAAAATCGAATTCAAAAGTTTTTCAATGGTTTATTACATCATTTATTATTAATAAAATATCACAATGAAGATGTGTATATTATAGTTAGTATCAGGGTGCTAATTAAACATATTTTTCAACTAAGCCAAATAGCGGTAGTGTTCAGCAGCATCATATTATCATTAGCAGCAATAGCAGAACAATTGACAGTATTGAAGAGGTAGACCCCATGAAAAAGCTATAGTGGGCTATTTAGAACCGTGAAACAAATATATACAAACATCATAACGCTGAAAAAAATATGCAAAGTTCTTGAGGGAATATTTGGTGGCTTTTTTTAGTGTTGTAACTAAAAGTAGTTAAGGCAGCATACTATCACTTTCTGTGGATAATTCAAGTACTGATGATGAATATAATTTGTATTTTTGGAGAATGTTGCTCTTAGTTGGTGCCTACTACATGCAAGAGCCAATAGTGTAGCACACATATATTAGATTCACCAGATTCGAGTTTCAAAATCTAGCTATGCACTTATTTTCTTGAATAAACGAATTGATATAGATATGTGTAAACTGGATTTAGTCAAGCGCAGAGGACCTAGCTTGAAGCTGCTACCAGCAAGCTAGCTAATGCGTATGAACTGAATTTTGTGTGACGTACATGACAGTTCTTTAAATTGGAGTTTTGCTCAATTTGCCTACTAGTTGCAAGAGTAGTAGGGTTAGTTTATTTTAGTGGACATGTGATCCAATCACACATTATGTCACCCCCCGCCCCCCTGAACTTTCGACAATAAGAATTAAATATTATATATACACTCACGTACAGTAAAGATTAAAGTTATTAGACATCATGGTAAAGTATTTTACTGACAAAAGGAATATACATGATGCTTTTACATGCATCCCTGGATATAATCAGCAAGACCAAGGTCTCTATCATCTCTAAGTTAAGATCTAGTCCAAAGAACATTGTTGGACATCTACGATCACATAATATTCTAGGTAAAAATCACACCCCCAAACTATATGTGGGGTTTCTAGGAGTTTGGCAAGTCGATTAACAGTTTGATATTTTTTTCAATTATATTATTAGCATATATGTGCACATCTTTTTTGCCCAGAATGAGCAGTGATTCTCTATCATACATCGTCCATAGAAGACCACAAGCATTATTTATCAAGCAAATAAACAATATATTGAGCATATAGAAGATGACCATGTCAGTAAACTAAAGCTTGGACTGTCAAACTTGAGCGATAAATTGACTGTGTCTATGGAACGAATCTTAGAATTTGACGAGTGGATATCAGTTAATTAAGAACTAGATGGGGGGAGAGAGAGAGAGAGAGAGAGAGACTAAAGATTGGGTTACCTAGCACGACATGTGCTTTTGTGCTAGTACGTGATTTTATTCATGCTCATCGACATCTAACAAACAAGCTCATCTTCAGGGGGAAAAGATAGGGAGAACCAGAAATAAGAAGAAAAAAAAGAATGATGGATGATGGATGGACACACATATTATACATATAAATTTCGTACCACTCACTATACATGTGTGATAGCTTGCACTCCTCAACCACCACTTTTTGGCCTTTAATTTGTCTCTTCACTTGTTTGATCCGTGGATGGTGGACCAGCCAGCATATGCACACGTCACTGATTCAACTAACTATCTCTCTATGTCTCCATCATCCTATGGGTCAATGTGTGAGATAGTATAGTCTCTCAAGTCATAATAAAGCTGATGCTTGTGTGATGCCTTTATTTGTCTTGTGACCTTTGTCTCCCTTTCCCATTATCACACACATAGAAAAATAACCATATATAATAGTACGTATGCCCCTGCAGGCTGCATATATAGCTCCCTCCTGCCTTTTAAATACTAGTGTTGCTGTATATGTGTGTGTGTGTGTGTGTGTGTGTATATATATATATATATATATATATATATATATATATATATATATATATATATATATATATATATATAGACACACACACACACTATATGTTATCATTCATCGTTGTGCCTGAACTAGCAGGGAGATAGATGTATGTACATGTGTATATATATATTTATGTGCTACTAATTAAACTAACGTCTAGTTTCTGCAGTAGCAGAATGCCATTATCTCATCACCTAGTGCAATAATATTCCTTCATTCCTTTCATTATTTTATGGACCAAGTACCCCACTTATTAATTGAGTAATCAGCTGCATGCTGCCTTGCATTCCATTGGACTGTTTAATAATAATTTAGTAATCGTTATTGCTGCCACGCTGTTTGGAACAGGGGATCAGTACGTACGTATATATACTGATCGATGTAAAAGAGCTAGCCTAAGCTGACGTAAATTTTCACGCTGGTGAATTTAAAAAGTCGTTGAAATTTCAAAGAAAACATGGTGGGCATGCCTAAGATTTTCAACCAAATATGTATCTAGCTCTATAGAGATTAAGGGTCGTGTCTCTGTTTGTTGAATGGATAGAGGGCTAATTTAAATTTTTTTAGCTAAGCCTATTATTACTAGATATTAGCCAACTAGTTAATGTGGCAGAACCTTCCAAATTACATGGCCCACAAGCATCTGACATTGTCCCTAAGACCTCTGTCAGCCATACTTGTGTACCACATAACTTGAAAAGTTCTGTCGGGTGAAACCCCGATGACACCACGATTCTCCAGGATCCACTTCTTACAAAGAACTTGCAGTATTACAACCATTTATACAAACATAATAGAGTAGCGGAAGATTTACAAAAGAAGATTACAACACTTGATCGAGTTTGATTAAACAAAACTTAAGCGGGTTTTGCGGAAGCGAGAAAAGAACTTTGTAAACGGAAGATATTCGATCATGCCAAGCCCCTTTGGTATGACCAAAGTCAGCAACAATAGTCAACACGCAATGAGGGGGTCAAACAAACCCCGAGTACAAAAGTACTCCGCAAGACTTACCCGACGGAAAAGGGGGGAGAAGACTCAGGAATGCTGGTTGAAAGGAATCAAGGTAAGGCTTTAGCAAGAATCAAGGACACATTTGCGGAAAAGGGACTAATGTTGATCCTTACTATTCATTCTTATCCGATATTTTCATTAAGCATTAAGCTATCCATCTAAGTTATCCTAGTCTAGAGCAAACACTTGTCAAGCAAGATCTCGATTTCCAAAACTTTTCATTCTCAGCAACTTTCCTCATTACTACGATGCCGGGACTCGGATCACGGCTCCCATATCGTGGAGCACACGACGATTCGAATCGCTTTATATACCCAGCTGGGGCTTCCTAGCCACACGATGTATGCAGGACCGAACATCTCACATACATCAACTCACGCTTGCATTTCTCCGCACGAACGGGTCCTAGCCACGAGAGCACAGTACACCATCTCCCTACGCCGTCAGTCACAACCGTCGACGGTGCGCTCGTAGTGTGGGTACACGCTACTTCCCGTCCCGGTGTCCGTTCTCGTATGGATCGTACAAGGGAGCTTACCGCCATTAGCATGCGACTAGTACTATCCAATAACCTCATGATCCCAGCGCCAAACAACGGACGGTCCTTAACCGACACAAGTGGACGACACTACACCGGGGCACTAGCCCTTCCCCGATGCAAGTCACTCCACCGGCGTCTCAATTTACTCATCATCATGTTCTTATCGAGTATCCTTGACCCGATCGAAGTAAAGGATAAACAATAAGCAACATCAGGTTTTCGTAATTGCCCTCAACGGGGATATTGTGATCAACTTTTAAAAACCTTTTATTTGTAAAGCCTATGCTATCAGCAAGACTAAGCATATACTAAATATTTTCAAATCAAAACAGGTTTCAGGGATAGTATATCAAGGTACGGTAAATGCATCAAGATAGGATATCACTCAACTCCTACACCTAATGCATCATATCATCAACATAAAATTATAAAGAACTTTCGACATTCAAGGAAGGGTTTAATGCATCCGGGGCTTGCCTGCGTTGCAGAGAAGGTTAGTTGTTAATCTTGACATCAACATCTTTGTAGATTCATCTCGTCAGGATTGGATCACCGCGGATCTTCTTTGAAACTTGACCATCGCGATCCTTCGCTCTCACGTGAACTATGCGTACATGAAATGATGTATGCTAAGTATGATGAAATGCATGACATGATGCATGATGCAGGGGCAACATGGATGAAACAACTTAATCTCACATCATCTTGAGTACAACTTTCCTTCATGATATAGCGATGCTAAGAGATCATAGATAACATCGACGACGACAGACTAACGATACACAATCAACATAAAATGCCAAAGGCCATTAGGGTTAATGACCTAGGGTCATCACTCAATCCCAAAATCAAACAACACTAATAATGATTAAAGTTAATTACTAATCTATTAACCATTTTTACAGTTGTTGAAAGCCGCTAATTAAACTTACTAATTAATTAACTACTACTACACATGTGATGATGACTACAACTAATACTACACAATCAAGCCATGGATCAGTAAGGTGAATAGTGGTCCATGGTCTTCAAACAATACCATAAATCATCCAACATTTTAATAGAAAACTAATTAACTAAAAGTTATTTTATTAATCATTTTCACATGCTTTAAACAAGGTGAAAATTAGTTATAAAGCAAAGTTGCTCAAAACAGTACCAAAATTTTAGTGGAGGTCACTTTTCACATGAAAAGCTTAACCCTAAATTTTTATGATTTTTGGATTAATAAATTGCTTTACAAAAATCAAACACTAAGCATTTCTTAATTAAAGCATGCAATTATTAAACATGACAAAAGTACTTAACATGATGCAAGGCTATTTTTCTATGAAACTACAAATCATGAGAATCACACACATATTTTTGCCATATTTTTAATTGTCCAGAATATTTAATTAAGTAAATAGCAAAAATCAGCTTTGGAAATTGAATTTGGAAAAAAAAATACTTTTCTCACCCAATGGACCGGACTACGGCCCAGTTGGGCCTGGCGGCGGCCTGGCCCACGCGCGCCTGCTGCCTTCCCCTCTCTCCCTCTTTTCTCTCTGACACCCGGCCCCCATGCGTCAGCCACTTACTCCCTCTCCCTTTCTCACTGGCAGACGGGCCCGGCCCCATCTCTTCTCCCTCCTCCGTTCAGTCAGAGGGTGACGGCGCTGCCGACCGGCGTTCTCGCCGGCGGCGAGGACTCAGACGGCGCCATTGGCACAAACGGATCCCTCTCTTCACGGCGAACACGGCGAGTACAGATCAGGCCGCGATTGATGACCGGAACAGGAAAATTTGGCGGTGGCGGCGGCTCGGTCGCCCTGCTCTACTCCGGTGAGTTCGCGGTGTCAGAAAAAACCACCACCGTGGCCCTCCACGACATGCGAACCTCCCAGGGGACAGAGCGGGCGGGTTGTGACTTGGATGAAACACGGCGGCGATCCTGGCGGCTTGGACGTGCCGGCGGCAATGACGCAGCGGCGTAAACTCGACGACGAGCTCGTGCTCCGGCGGATTGGAGATGGTAGAGATCGATTGGGTAGGTTGATGAGCTTTAGGAACTCAGGGTGGATCGACTGGTGGCGGTAATTTGTGCAGGGGCACGCTAGAGCGAGCTGACGGCGGTGAGATGGAGCTCGGCGGTGTTCTGCCGCCGACGGAGAAGAAACAGTTCGCACGGCTGACTCTGGCGGTCTTGGCTCACAATTTGTGGCTTGGGAAGAAGGTGAGGGAGTGGTGAAAAGGTTAACACGGTGGCGGGGACGGTAGTGGCACGTGCTGCGCGAATTTGGGCGGCGGCCTGAGATGGACGACGGTGAGCAGGAGGAGGAGAAGAAGTCGTCGACGATCAACGCTCGGCATTGATGAGGCATGGACGGGTCAGTGAGGTGTCCAACACCCTTGCGACGCTGTCCGTGCAGCCGTCCGCGTGCCCCTGCGCGAGAAGGCGCGGTAGAGCCACGGCGGCCGCCGGTGACCAGTGAAGGAGAAAGAGAAAAAGAATCCCCCCCTTGGGTTCTTGTAGCACAGCCACCTCACTCTTTTCTTTTTTGTAAATTACTCCCAAAATTTGAATACAAGTTGAAAATATCCCAAAATACAGTTTGCACACAATTTAGTTCTCTACAACTTTGATTTAGAAAGTTTTGTCAGAATCCAAATACTTTTGAAATTACACTTCAAATTTGAAAATAATGCAAAAACCTTAACTTTTGGGATTTAAAATTACTTTCAAATTTTGAATAAAAGATGAAAATCTCCAAAAATAAAAGTTGTTCTATTTTTCAAAATCTACAACTTTTGTTTAGAAAGTTTTTCCTGAAATTGGATAATTTTTGAATTGGAGTTTAAAATGCAAAAAGGGGACAATTCCCAATTTAACTAACTTTTAAAATTACTTTAAATTTTATTCAAAAACTTAAAAAAAAACTTTATTTATCAAAGTTGTAGAGCTCAAAGAGATGCACAAACTGTATTTTTGAAGTTTTCCCAAATTTTGAATATTTTGAGATGAAATTGAGAAAGGGGTAAAACACCTTTTGAAATTTAGGGTTTTGAAAGGGATTTCCAAATTGATTCTTTGGGCAATTAATTAATGGTGTTGTGGTACTTTTCAAACCCAACCAATAGCACATTTTCAAAGTACAAAGTTCATACTTTAAAATGGTGCCAAAGGTTAGCAAATTTTATTTAGAAGATTAATTACGGTTAGCTCCCAGAAATTGAAATTGAAATAAAAATTCCAACACTTAGCCATTTCTAGCTAGGGTTGGAGTTTGAATTTCAATTTCAACTTGAGTTCTCTCTTTTGCATCATTTGACTTATAAAACACTTTTGGAGGGTGAAACATAGTTAGCCACACACTCTCAAACATAAAGGTTGGTTTTAGTGGATTGCTTTTACAAACACAATAAAACATATACGTGAAGTTTAAATCAGATACACATACACATACAATATAAAGGAGCTCAAGCACTTGTAAACTCATTTTATTTAATTAACAAACTACACTAATGATCATCAAGGACGATTAACATATAAAAAAAACATGATCAACACGCAAAGACAAAGTATGAATCATGAAAAGACTATTATACCATGAAATGCACTAATGCACTTTAATGCTTAATGATCAACTTAATGACGCATATGATCATATGTTAATTGCATTTTCATTAAATTGATAAACATGATGCTTAATGCAAAACATGATGACATGGTGGGTTTATGGTGGGTTTAGGTTAACGTAACACCAGGGGTGTTACAGTTAATCGGCTCTACCTAATCGAGTGCAAATTTTAGCTCCTGTTAGTAACTAGCTGATCTCTCTGATCCAAAACAGGCACAAATCACATTTCTAAAAAAAGGTTTGTATGTGATAAGTTGAACCCGGCCAAAATTAATGGCAGTGCAAGCACGCGAAGATCACTCAATGCTGCTAGCTAGCTCTCATGGCGTGGTGTACCCTTTTTATTAACTGAGCCGGTTAGAAAAAACCAACCACCACGATTAATGCTGACAATTAACCACGATGGTCATTTTTATTAACTGTGGCGGTCACAGCTAACCGTCACGGGTAATCGATTTACGGTGGCGGTTAAGAAACAAACACCTTCTAAAACATATTTACGGAGGCTAGGAGGCGGTTATTATAAGAGGCCCGCCCTCCAAAATCTTGGTCCATCTGAGCCCAACACACTACTACAAAAAATCTTTTGCGAAGCACTTTGGAATTGCTCTCGGAGGCGGGCAGCCCAAAAAACCGCCTCGGTTAATGCCTCAATTAACCGAGGCGGTTATTTTTCATTAACCAAAAAACCGCCTCGCAAAATAGATTAACCGAGGCGGTTACGCTTAAAATACCCACCACGGTTAATATGTATTAACCGAGGCGGTCATTATAACATAACCGTCTTGGTTAATAATTAACCAAGACGGACATCCTATGCGCAACCGCCGTAAATCAGGCCCAGCCTGCTAGCCCAAAGTGGCCCGATAACATTCGTCATATATAAACGAGACCTAGGGTTTTCCTTAGTCATTCTATCCCCCTCTCCCGAGCAGCCATCCTACACGCCTCTCGTTCTCTCGCACTCTCTCCCTCTCTCTCCCACAACAAGCAAGCAGCTCTGTTCCTCCCTCTCCGGTCGGCTCGTGCGGCTCCCCCGGCAGCCCTAGAGCAGCACTCCGGGCGGCGCTGGCGCTGCCCTCCCGGCACGGCATGTCGCAGACCCCTTGGCGGCCCCCGGGCGAGGCGCTGGAGCTCCCCGGCGGCCGTGCGGCACCCCCGGTGCGGCGAGCCCCCGGCAAGCCTCGGCGCGGGCCTCCCCGCGACACCCTTGCGTGGCGCCCCGGGGGTGAGCGGCGGCGGCCAT
Source organism: Chrysopogon serrulatus (assembly GCA_015844335.1). Classification (NCBI taxonomy): domain Eukaryota; kingdom Viridiplantae; phylum Streptophyta; class Magnoliopsida; order Poales; family Poaceae; genus Chrysopogon; species Chrysopogon serrulatus. The sequence continues at coordinate 36,601 of JADLZL010007320.1, forward strand.
CTCCTACTTCTTCTCGGGCACCGGCGACGCTCCCTCTCCTCTCCTCTCCAAATCCGATGGCGTGAGCGTTCTCTCTGTGTGTGGAGGGCCAGATCCGGTGATGGTGGTGCCCTAGCGGGTGGCGGTGGCGGCGGGCGCCGCCGTTCATGGAAGGTATGCCCCCTCTCTCTCATCGGACCGTCCCTCACCATCTCCCCTCCCTACTGGGGAAGATCGGATCAGCGGCGGTAGTGGGCGGTGCGGGCGGCGAGGCGGACCGGCGGCTGGATCCAGTGGGCGTGGCATCCCCGACGGCGGCGGTGGCGGTGGATCCACGGCCGGGGCTTCGCAGCGGCCTTGGGCGGCGGCAACACGGCGGCGCCCCCCCTCCCTACGGATGGGCTCGCCCAGGGCTTTTTTTTTTTTTTGTTTTTTATTTGATTAACCGAGGCGGGCATAGAACCGCCTCGGTTAATACCGTATTTCTTGTGACCTTTCATTGGAGGCGGTTACAAAAACCGCCTCGGAAAATCGATTTTGACCGCCTCGGAAAAGATTTGTGTAGTAGTGACAGCTAAATCATAGTATATATACACGAGATAACCCTAGACCGATAGCAGTCATCCTCCCTCCTTCTCACTCACTCCTCCCTCCGACGCCGCTCTCTCTTCTCACTCCCACCTTCATCCCCTCTCTCTCATGAGCGAGCAGAGGTGGACCCAGCGAGCACGGGGCCGCGCCCGCCCCTTCGACGCCCAGTGGCGCGTGGGTGGCTGCCTCTCAACTCCGATGCTCCCGGCGATGGTGTGTGGATCCCGCGGCCCCTCTCGGTAGCGTGCTCCTAGCCCACACTCCCAGTGGTGGTAGCGGCTTGACAAAGGAGCATATCTCCCTCGGCCCCTCTAGCAGCGGATGTAGGGCGGGGCTGGTGGATCTAGCGGCGAGGCTTGTGGATCTGTTGAAGAGAGGAGGCAGCGCGTGCGGATCCGGCGAGGAGAGAGCTTGGTGGCGGCGGTGTGGTCCCCGATGGCGAATCTAGTGCTGGCCCATCTCCAGGCAGCAGATAGAGGGCAGATCCGGTGGCCGACTTCTTCAACGGCATCAGCGAGGAGGTGGAAGTGTCGAGGCGGCGCGGCTAGCAGATCTGGTGGCCATCTACGCGCATGTAGGTGTACCAGCAGCGACGGATCCATATTGGGTCTCTCATCTCAGGTGGATAGCAGCGGATGCGCTAGTCCGACGGTGCCCGACGGATCCGTCGAGTGGCAGCCCGTGAATGGGCTCGCCGGGCTCATCAATGAGTTTTTTTTTTTTTTGTTTTTTCTAATTGATTAACCATGGGGCGAATGAACCACCTCGGTTAATAACGATTTTTTTACCATGACCTTTCGTTCGTGGCGCTTGACAAAACCGTCACGATTAACCTCAAATGACCGTCACGGTAAACTTTTTTTGTAGTAGTGACTCCTAGTAACCAAATACATATAGAAAATATTAATATTTATAACACATAATTAGTATTATTAGATGAATTATTAAATATATTTTCATAATAAATTTATTGGTAATATTTTCTATAAATCTAATTAAATTTAGAAAAAATACTAGCATGAATCCTATAATGACATTCTCGTAGGAATCGAGAGAATATATTGTTTTCTATATACTACCAAATGTTTGCTCTGCGATGAATGCAACTCTCTCGCCTCTAATTATTACGATCAGTGGATCGACCGGAAACTATCAATCAATGGATCCATCATGCTCATAATGGGGCCGGCCGGGCTGGATCGATCAAAGATTCTTCTTCTTCGGTCTCAAGCTACCGTGTCAGCATTGGGTATTGTATGTCAATTAGCCCCCGGCTCTCCTCTCCCATTTCACGCCGCCGGGACGATAATTTATTAATTATGGGATGACCAATTAAATAAGTAGCTTTGTTAATCCCTAGCTACCAGCATGCAAGGGCGTCAATGCAAATCTATGAAACAGTAATGGCTTCAAATCAAAGAGAACAAAAGAAGGGAATGAAGAATCTCTCCGTTATTCGTTCCTTATATTCATTAGTTTCAAACCACCAAAGGGGCTAGAACTTTACGAATCACTACTACCACTACTGGAATCAAATCCCAGCCGCCATTATCACCGCCGGTTTTAGTGATCGACACGGCGGGGCTTCGATAGCAATCAAATGGTCGATGAAAAGTTCTATATCACCATCATGTGACCGTTTGATCTGCCGGTGGTCGTCTTGAGGTTCTTTTCTCCCACTGTATTAAATAAATACCGAGATATATACCCGTTATATATGTACTTTGTGATTAATTGAGAAATGTCCCAGCTACCAATTAACATCCTTTCATCACACAACTACTTCCGCGCCAAGAGAAGCCGAAGAGGCTTACCCATGCACTGCTCTACATATTATTCTTCATGCCCACTGCCCTCTAAAATACCCTTCTTCCTTGTTCATCCGTTTTTCCATCCAACTTGAAGCATGTCGGCGGACAGCTACTTCAAGCTTCCGAGGAATGACTCGTCCACTGATGAAAAGAAGTGGTTTATTATATTAGCAAGGCTAGTACTTTAGCGACGATAGCTCTAGTGAGTACACAGGTCTCCAGATCGGAGTCCTCACTGGACCTCCAAAGGAGAGCGTCAAGGATGACTTCACACTTGATGACAACTCGCCCGCCAGCTCTCTCACCACGTCCCGCGCGCTGTCGCTGCTGAGGCTGCCGCGCCATCGCCCGCGCGAGACCTGTGGTAGGTGGCCGGGGAGGGGGCCGCGCCACCACCGCCTAGACGCGATGTGTCACGATAAAGAACCCTACGTTTAATATGGTACCAGACAAATTCTATCCATCAGCGTATTACGAATTTTATAGGTGCCTTGCAACAAAATTCTTGTGTGTTCCATTAGTACATGCATTGTACTAAAATTTTGAATATCATCAAACACTATATCCTGAAAATCCAAAACACGACATTTTCCTTTGGGACACAGTTGCAGAATAGTGTCGTGTTTTAGATAAGCATTTTGTTGGACACAGTTGCTGGTTCACAGTTGCTGATATATGTACAGCGTTCCATCAACCAGGCCAGTCCACAGTGGCTTCAGCAGTAATGATGATCCGTCGTCCATGCACAAGTAGGTACAATTATACACTGGGTATATGTACTTCTGCATCAAAGTCTCAACTGCTATACGACTACAGTATGCTGTGCTTATCGATCCAGTATCATAATTGCACCAATGTGTATCAATCAATATAATACTCCATTCCAAATTTACGTCATTCTAAGAATATAATCTTAGAGAGTTAAAAAATTTTAAGTTTGACTAAATTTATATAATAAAAATATTTATGACACCAACTAAATATTATTAGATTCTTTATTAGTTAGATTTTGATTGTATATCTATTTGATGTCATAAATCTTTTATATTTCTTTCCATAATTTTAATAAAATTTAAAAAACTTTCACTCTATAATTTCTTGAAGTGACTTATAATTTGAAATTGAGTAAGTAGTTCGTTATATATATATATATATATATATATATATATATATATATATATATATATATATATACACACACACACACACACACACACATCAGTCCGTTGTCCTTGTTGCATTGCACTATAGTACTGTTCATATGGTACTGTGTATTTCGAAGCAACAACTGCATGTACTCCATATGCACGTACACAACTACACAAGCAACGACAAACAGAATGGCAGCAGAATAGTGATGGTTGATAAGCATTTGTTGGACACAGTTGCTGGTTCTCCATTGATGGAAACCCCCTCCCTGCTGGCCCAGATATATATCATAGTAGATTATGAATGTGTCGTCCCCGGTTGGCCAGTCCCCCGGCAAGAGAGAAGAGAGAATTTGCCGCTATTAGTACATAGATCATCTCTCTTGACGGTAGGTACCTATTTATACAGGTGGTTTGAGTTAATGCACGCCAATGAAAATTAACATATGGGCTTCAACTAGTGAACCGTCTCTATAAAAGGATGTCTACAGGCAATTCACTTAGGGAAACACCAGTGTAAATGCGCATTTACACTAAAAGATGCCCTGTATGCAGTGGACTCTTGGCGCTCCGTCGTTAGGATGCCCACAGGCGGTTCTCCTACTGTATGTAGTGGACTCTTTGCTCCGCCGTTTCCAGTACACTAAAGTTTTATTATTCTTCATGGAAATGACACTTACTATAGTACAAGATTGAACTGATTCAGCATGCAGCAAGCTGCACGGTAGCCTTTTGTACTCCTATATGCGTGCACAACACGTACAGTTAGGATTGTAGCTTCAATTAATTGTCTAGCTCTAGCTGTGCGCTCACATGATGCAAAAGCTTAGGTGTGCAGCTAGCTATCATTATTGTATACTCCTAGCAACGTACGCCATGCATATAGGTCTTGTTCAGTTCATGAGAAACTTTCATTCCCTGCATTGTAGCACTTTCGTTTGTATTTGATAAATATTGTTCAATCGTGGTTCAACTAAGCTCAAAAGATTCGTCACATGATTTACAACTAAACCGTATAATTAGTTATTTTTTTACTAACATTTAATACTCCATATATGCGGGTACAAATTGAAAGTTGCATGAAAGTTGGTGAAAGTTGCATGAAACTTGCAAGTTTCATGGCAACTAAACAAGGGCGTAGTATAGTATTACATTGAGTTGTACTGTTTCCCCGTTTTGAAACTGTGTCGGTTAAACTTTTTTAAGTTTAACTAATTTTATATAAAGAATAATAATATATATGATATAAAATAAGTATATTGTAAAAATATATCATACAATTGATACTAATTTAATAACATAAATATTAATGTTTTTTCTAAAAATTTAGTTAAAGTTTAAAAGATTTGACTTAAGACAACTCTATAAATCATTTCTTTCAAGAACGAACTGAATAGGTACCTATAATCATTTGCACCCACAAACGCAACTGATAAGAAAAATTAAAGATGAGCACATGTTTGGATGGACTAATTAAATTAAACTTTATAGGGTGTTTGGATGGAGGGACTAAAGTCTAGTGAGTGTCACATCGAAATGTTGGAGGGTGTTGTTGGTATAAATTAAATGCATACAAGAAATAAGATTATTCGCAAACGCATAAATACAATACCGTTGTAGCACTTCACCAAGATTAACCCGGTTTTAAATATCGAACCTAAAAGGAACAGTAGGTGACGATGACTAAGTCTATAAACTTAACCCAATGCGCAATCAAGCTAGAAAATAGCAAGAATAAGGAAAACAATATAGATTATCTAGTTCTGATTTTTGTAAGCGCGGTTGTTTTATATCATATGATCACGAGCGATAACTTAATAAGATAGGAGTAGAAATCAGAGTTCTCTCCTACCAAGCACCTTTTGCTTGCCAAACCTATTAACGGGAAATGGATTACAGAGGATTCAACGAAGCTATAATTCACCTTTGTGAGTTACCACTATCCGGAAAATCAGAGGACATTCACAAGTAAACATAGCCCAAACATCACATTTACGCTACGAATACTGCTTCAATCAAGAAGTTATCAAGATCAAAGTACTCAATAAGAGTTGCAAACTAGAATAATAATATGAACAAAACACTTACTTTAATCAGAAGTTGACTATCAAATAATCTTAAGATGTAAACACTGAGTGAGGGAGCTTGATCCTAAAGAATACAGTGATGAAGAAGCACCGATAGGTCGGAACTCCTCTATAACTCTACTCTCCAACTCTATCTCTCTAATCTCTAAACAAGAACTAGTTCTAGATTGAACTAACCTCTCTTGATTGCTAGCTTAGATCTAATAGATATGAATTAGGGTTTCTGGCTCTTCAGCTCTCCATTGATTTGGCTCTCCTCCAGGGGGTATAGGCCTATATTTATAGCCTGGTGGGATGAACATCAACCGTTGGATCAAACCGACTTAATGTAAGATCAAAATATATCCTCAAAGACGGTGGAGAGGTGCGTAGAAGCGGACAGGTGGGGCCCACCTTGGGGGGCCGGGCGGCCTGATAGGTGGGGCTGGTCGGCCCCACCTAAAAAAGGCTCGGGCTCCGCTGTAGGGTCGAGATGGCGGACTAGAGGGGGTGAATAGTTCTTTCTAAATCTAATCGCAGCGGATGACCAAATCAAATGCGGAATAAAACTATTGGTCTAACCATGACTTCACCCCTCTATCTAAGTTCAAACACCTTACAAAGAGATCCTAGTTTGAGCCATATTGGTGTATTTTAACGCAAACAGAAAAGATCCGCAAGCGCACGGATACCGCTGTAGCTTTCACCTAAAAGTATTCCAAGGTATCAATTTCCATGAGAAACGTGAAGTGTACTAGTAACGAATCAAGAACATCTAAGGATAGAAAAGATAAATATTTTTATGGGTAGAGAGAGATTGTCTAAGGTCAACTAGATAACTAAGGATTAGGCTTACTATACTTAACTTACTTTGGAGCAATAGTACACCTTTCCAACTCTCGAAAAGATAGGAAAGAAGTAATTGGGGAAGGCTGCCAAAAGCTCTACGAAACACCAACTCCGACGTGGTGGAATACGAAGACCAACAGAGCTGTCACCTCTGGAGGCTAACACAACTAACCGTAAGAATTGAGCGCAAACTCAGATAAACACTAGTCTAGACACCACGTCTACACTAACCATTACTACTCTAGCTATGCGCAATAACTAGAGCACTCAATATGAGCGGAGATCCTGTAAGCAAAGTAAAGTAAGAATTGAACTTAATTAAATAGAAGACTTAGCGTTATCGACAGAAGAACCTAAAGATTAATCGATGAAGAATCGTCTCCGTAGAGGTACAAAGTTGAGGAAGATCCGACGAGTCGGCTCCTCATCTACTCTTTCCTCTCCTCTCCCTATTTTCTAATAACTACTAAGAGGTTGATCCATTTAAAGGACACCTCTCAGCTGATCCTCCCTCAGAGAATATGAATTAGGGTTTCTTGGATGAATGAGGGAGAGGAGTCTGGGGCTGCTTTTATAATCCCACGTGATGAACCTCAGCCCTTAGATCAAACCGACTTAAGCAAGAGCCCAGATTGAAACCCTAAGGCGGTGGGAAAACCGACCTGCAAAACTGGGCCAAAACGGCCAAAATGCCAGACCGGCCGGTCTAGGGGTGGGACCGGCCAGTATCCCCCTGTGACAGGTGGGCCTCACCTTTCGCGGGGTGGTTTCTAGAGTCTTCTAGATCCTTCTTTTGCAGGTGTCGCTTGCAGATGCGATATCTTTTCGTCCGGGACTCCAAATATGGCAAATGATATGTCTGTTTCGATCGTCTCGACGAGCCCATCATAATGGTACATTATAATCCATTATTTGAGATACTTTTATACTATCATATTGGTTCACTTTGAAAGCTTTTCTAGTATGTACCTGTAGAAACAATGATTCACCAAAACTTGTGGAATTTGTTAGAATCAAACCCTACAACTATAGTTTGTGATTCATTCCATGTTATTATATGTAATAGTTGATAGTTTATGATTGACATTATGGGCCGTCAACAAGTTCCCCCACACTTGCTCTTTGCTCGTCCTCGAGTAAAGTCTGATGATAAAAGTAAACATGATCATACTATCTCGAGATATAGCTAACAAAAAGGTTATTCCAAAGCATTCCTTATGTAGGTGGGATTTATGGCATTAGCTAGCATATATGCTTAGGTGGTTGAAAAGTGGAACAGCTCTTGAAGCAAAGTTATCGTTCTAAATTCTCATCTTAGCAACTTAGAGTTTTTAATGTTTTCACAAAAGAAAAAGCATAGATCACTTATACTCCTCAAATGATACTCTCAGTCGCTCAATGGTGTATGATTCCTTACCAAGGCAAGAGTGTGAAATTGCCTTTCTTCCTCAACCTACTTCTAAGGCTTATGTGGAGCTTAGGTAGGGATAGACTTGATTGCATACTTGTGTTGTATATATTGTAAAGTCAAAACCTAGATCCTAAGATCAAAATGTCATACTCTTAGATCAAATGTGCATGTGTGTAGACATTTGGTGGATTGTTGACGGTGGATAGCGTCAACTTTTTATTATCAAAAGGCATGAGAAACATATCAATATCTAGAAGGCTAGGGTTTTATCTAACAATTTCCATGAGTTTTGGTGATTTACCAATTTCTAGGGACCAATCCAGAAAATATCGAAAAGGGGTATAACTACAAAACTACACCATGGAATTATCCACAACTCAAGAATACTCCAAACCATTCTAGAAGGATCCAGAAGACACCGGAGCGAAGAGGAGGCGGAGCCACCGCCAGGTGGGGCCGGTCGTCCCCACTGCCCAGGCCGGCCGGCACCCCCCTTTGGGGCCCACTTGTCATCTTCTGCGACCACCTTCCACCGCCTTTGAAGATCAATCTCAGCCCTACGTGAAGTCGGTTTGATCAAACGGCTATCATGCATCCCACCGGGCTATATAAATAGGGCCAGATCCCCTCCCAGAAAACCCTAATTCATTCAATACCTCATTCAAGTCATTCAAGGTTGAGCCAGTTGAAGACCAAGTCATCTAGAGCTTTAAATTCTAGTTCCTTATAATCTTCTAGTTCATAGTTTAGCCTAGTTAGATCTAGAGTAGAGGGAGTCAAGGCACGTCAATCGGTCTTGGATTCCGGAAGTTAACGAGAAGAGAAAAGTTCGGTATACTTCTTTCGCTCTCTTCTTTCTTATTAGGCATGGTAGATTGGAGGAGGAAAAGAGGGGAGGGGAAGAGCGCGTGCCCCTAAGGGGCTACAAGACGGTGGAGGCGGTGGTGGCGGCAAGGCAAAGCGGTGGTGGTGGTGGCACGGCGCCTTGGGGGGAGAGGGGAGAGAGAGAGCCCGAGAGCCGAGAGCTTGGGGTAAAGAGCTTTCACCCAATTCCTTTCGTAATTGATCCGACATGACTCCCTAATATTTATTGTCCCGAAAGTGGACTCTAAAAAGCAAGAGATTCTTATCGACCGGATCATTTATTTTTATAAATTAATTTATTTTAAAAAATACTTACTTAATAAATATCTAAGGTAACTTCCGCGGCTGAAGTGACGGCGACGGCTAAGGCTAAGGCAGCCGCCCCCCTCCCTGGGCGCATGCGCCCCTAAGTAGGTCAGCGAGGCCCGCTAGGGCGGCAGCAGGGGCAGCGGCCCCCTTCTTGGGCCCAAACGGCCTCGACCGGACTATTTATTGTGACGTTTGTCACTGTCTAAATTGGTCGTGTGACAGTAAGATATTTTAGTATTTCATGGATAAACTGCCTGATGCTTTTGTGCTGTCTTCAATGTGTTATTTTCAGAACAGAATATACGTTGGCTTTGGAGTGTTCGGCTAGCTGCTGCAGCAGCAGCACGTGAAAAGGCAACCAGCGCTAGCAGCCTGCAGCATGTTGATAGTGCATCCAGCGGTAGCAGCCTCCGTTGATTATTTAACCAAACAATAATAATATAATATAATAATCTGTTCCCTTGCAACCATTACCGCCGGCAAAAAAAAAAAGATCCCATTATTAACCTTCTTCTTCCCCTGAACCAAACAGCACCCACCTACGTAGGTCCTAAATGAAAAATGGTATTAGAGGAGGACCGGAACGAAAAAGAGTCCCTTCCTTCCTTCCCACTAGACCCGCAACAAGCCATCCCAGGGTCAGGGTGAGAGGAGGGAAGCAGCAGGGAGGGAGGGAGGAAGACGACGGTGGTCGGGTCGGCGTCGATTCGTCGCCATCCACAGGCCGGAGCCAGGACCCTCGCCGGAATCCGCCACCCCCGCCGGAGCCAGGCCCCTCCCCTCCTACATACCACCAAGCCAAGCCAGGATTCCTCTCCCCTGCTCTGCCTACCAACCTAGGGTTTCCCCTCCCTCTCTGCCCTCGCCGGATGCGATGGCGATTCCGCCGCGGACTCCTCCCGCGCCGCCATCGTGGTCACGCTCCGTCACCGAGGCCGTGCGGGGGTCCCACCAGTTCACCGTCCGGGGCTTCTCCCTCGCCAAGGGCATGGGCCCCGGCCGCTACCTCGCCAGCGACATCTTCGCCGCCGTCGGAGGGGGTACCACTGGGCCGTCTACCTCTACCCCGACGGCAAAAATGTCGAGGACAACTCCAACTACATCTCCGTTTTCGTCGCCCTCGCCTCCGACGGCATCGACGTCCGAGCCCTCTTCGAGCTCACCCTCCTCGACCAGTCCGGCCGCGGCCGCCACAAGGTTCACTCGCACTTTGACCGCCCGCTCACGGACGGACCATACACCCTCAAGTACAGGGGATCCATGTGGTATGCTCAAACCATCACGCGTCTATGCTTCCCTCACAATTTGATGACTGTACATTATTATGTGCTTGGTTTGATGATACATTGAATGAACTACAATTCCAGCTCCCTAGATGAACTGCAACTAAACTAATGTTGCCACTGTTAGTTAACCATAATAACAATCCATTGAACATGACTTTCCTCCTGTTGCAAGCTACTCTCCCTCCATTCCAAATTATAACTCATCCTGGCTTTTCTAGGTACAAAGTTTTGCTATGCATCTAATATACACTATGTCTAGATACATAGCTTCTACTATGTTTCTGGAAGGGGGGAAAAAGGCAGGTCGACTTATAATTTGGAAAACAAAAGCATTTGGATTTTCATGGTTTTGGTGTTGACAAATTGCAGCGATGGCTCAGTCTGCCATTTCCTGGCATGCAAGAAAAAGGAAGGTCCCATTTTATATTTCACATATAACTAACTAATAAATAACGCCGCTAGGTGGGATCTAGGCAACAAATAGGGTTGCCATTTTCCGGCTTGAAAGAAAAAAGAAAGTCATATGTTAACTAGATACCGCTGCTACGGTTTATTCACTGCTGCTACCTGTGCAATTACTTCGTATTGTAATTCATGATGGCCCTTCTCTCCTCTCCTTATCTGTCATCTGACTGTTCTTATTATCACCTCTCATTTCAGGGGTTACAAGCGCTTCTTCAAAAGATCACTCTTGGAAGCATCTGATTTCTTAAAGAATGATTGCCTAGTGATGAACTGTACAGTAGGTGTTATCAAGAACCGTATGGAAACACCAAAGGACATACAGATTCATGTTCCACGATCAGACATGGGCCGCTGCTTCAAGGAGCTCCTAAGCCGTGGCATTGGATGTGACATAACCTTCGAAGTGCGTGACGAGAAAGTCAAGGCACACAAGCGGATTCTTGCTGCTCGCTCCCCAGTATTTAAAGCCCAGTTCTTTGGTCCTATTGGAAAGCCTGACCTGCACACGGTTGTCGTGGAGGACGTGGAACCTGTTGTCTTCAAGGTAATTGCTACATGCAGGTCACACCACTTTCCCGCATATTTCCTCTGTACTCTACTGCTCAAGGGACCTGTCTGAAGCTGTAATTTTACTTATATCCGTAAGGGATGCAAAAGCTTGGTGGATTAATTTTCTTAATGTTGATTAGGTGCTCAAACTGGAAACATTTAGAATTGTGCCTTTGCACCATTAATTAAGCATGTAATCGTTTAGAACTAATGTAAGTACGTTCTCTACAATGATGCGCCTTGGGTTCTTGCCATTTGGACATCTTACTTCAAAAACAAAACAAAAGTTGCTATGTGATTGAAGGTGTCCCCTTACTCTAATTTTATAAACCCCCCACCCCCCAAATGCAGGCAATGATGAGCTTCATTTACACTGATGAACTTCCCAGCATTCCTGAGCTAGCTGGATCTGCTTCAACGTGGACATCAACAGTAGTAATACAGCATTTATTGGCAGCAGCTGATAGATATGGACTGGACCGTCTGCGTATCCTGTGTGAATCAAAGCTATGTGATGAACTGACTCCTGAAACTGTCGCAACAACCTTGGCCCTTGCTGAACAACACCATTGTGCTGAGCTGAAGTCTGCCTGTCTAAAGTTTGCTGCTGTGCGAGAAAATTTGGGAGGTATGCCTTCTTTCTGCGTGGAACGTTATTATCTATGCTTTTGCTTGTCATACGCAGCATTGTGTGTATTCTGTTTGAAGTTCTGTGCAGTATAGGGTTATTTTTTTAGCTGTTTCAAAGAACAGAGCTAATATCTTAGGAGTAACAACAAAATAAATTTTAATCGCTCTGATGTTTTTGAAGATAATTTATGTTCATTAAAAATAAAATAACATATCGATGCATGAATCTAATTCCAATACTCTGAAAAGCATTATCAAATTCTTATATGTTTTCACATTGTAGAGTATTTATAGCATCATCAGATGACTCATATTCTTCCTCTTTTTATTTTTTAATAAGAAAAACAATCTTTGTATGTTGGAAACAATGTTGATGTTATGCTCAAGGCCTTCAGTGAAGCATCAAGATGAATGAATCCATGCCTTTTAACCTCTATTTTTCTTCCTATTAGAAAACAGTTCCTGTTTGAAACTATTTGGAGTGCTTATAGTACAGTTCATTCCTCTGGTGCTAAAAACTCTGAGCCCCTGAAATCAGAGTACTATGGCTGATAGTGGGTATGGGTGCGTGTGTGCGTTACTTGGTAGCCACTCAGGTATAATTCACATTCTATGTTTGAATGGTGTGATGGGAATGGTTAATAATTCTGGTGTGATCCTTGTGATATTCAAGGAATTATTTATGAATTCGAGTTCCAACATAAGAATGACCTTTTTCCTTCCTTGCTTGTCTTTTTAATCACCAGTTGCTCACTTGATTCTCAATTGCTATGCTGAAATGTTGTTGGTTTATGCCTAGATAATTTTATTCTAATTGAATCAACCATGTCAACACAAATGAAGCATGTTATGATGTGTCTGCCAACCTGCTCGGTTCTTGAATCTTACCTGACTGTTTTTAAAGAATCTGCTTCCGATGAATTGATCTTCGTCTTTGAGGCAGTGGCACAGAAATACAAAGCTTCTTGCCATAGTAAGTCTTTGGTTGGGGGGTGTGGATCACTGGTTCAGTTTTACATTCAGTTATGCAGAAAGTTATTGAGCGCTCCTTGTTCTGTCACTAAGCTTCTGGTTTATGGTACTTGGTGTCAGTGTGCTTTTATTAGATGACAATTCTAGTTCTAGTCATTCAACAAGAAAATAATCATGTATCTGATGTTTAGATCCCTTATTTAGAGCCAGTGTTTCGAAGGCTTCGCCTAGGCTTCCAGGCGTACCCAGCACTCACCTGGATGCCTAGTCGTACCCAGCACTTGCCTGGACACCTAGTCGCCTTTTAAACACTGTTTAGAGTTGCCTTTCTGTTTGGTTGTAAATTTGGTCTGAAGCTCGGCCCAACCTATTGAGTTGTCATGTTTACTACACCACATTTGTTGTTATTGTAAGTTGTGTTGTGTGCTTAATAAGTTTTCATGCTATCTTTTGCTTGGATTATGCTTTTCTGCAGCTGTTATGGAGACCGAAGGCTTTGATTACTTGGAGGAGACATGCCCGTCCCTAATATCTGACTTGTTAGCTACTGTGGCAGTAGTGGACGAGGATCCTGCACCCCTTCATCGAAAAAGGGGAGTTTGTGGGAACGAAGTCTTGGCTCCAGTGGAAAGTGTTGAGGCTACTGAGAGGCGCACCCGGAGGAGGCTTTAGCTGGCTGGTTAGATTCAGGGTGTCAACTAATGTAGCTTTCCCTGGATCCGTATGGTATAGTGGGGGTTGGAGTCGCGTGAAGTCCACTAGCTGACACTGATTCGATTTGATTTGGACTATAGTAGCTGTGAATAATATCGTAACCTGATGATTTTGTTTTGCAGCAGCAGAAGTAAATTTTTTATTAGCATGGAAAATTTATGTTTCTGGTTGTCAGTCATGTGCGGCTATGAACTGTGTCAGGCAAAATGAACGCTAACACCGCTGCAGCCTCTAACATGCCGCTGCAGAGGTTATAAGCTTAGGGGCACTAGCTGCACCACGATGCTGCCAGCATCACTATTTAAACCATTGATTGAAGGTGGTTGATTTTCTATTAATCAATGTAGTATGGGGGTATTCAAAATTTGACTACATTCAGATGTCAAAAAATATGCTCATCTTGCACGATTGAATGTGGGGAAAAGAACTGTTCTTTCATTTTTGCTGCACACGATTGAATATGGATATAACAACATTCCAGTCTTGCTGGGATATGAAAAATACATCAATCCATTATTTTGCTGTACATTTGTACCAAGCAAAGAGAGTCAGTGTCTCGGGAACGTTTCAACGGCAGCCATGCTAGCTTCATCTCCTGCGCAGGAGATGCATCAGCGGGCACAGAATCTGCATCTGGTTGAAGCCATCCGAACCCTGCTTCAGATATAACAGATCTTGCTTGATGCACTACTCTCCATAATGGGTTGAAAACGGAAGGGAGAGGATCTTTGATTTGATGTACCTCGATGACAAAGCGAGCCCAAAGCTTGTCGGAATGATGCTCCAGCACTCCTTTCAGTATGCTCACCTTAAGGCCCTTCAACACGTGTGCCATCTCAAGGAAGACTTCATAGTCCTCGCACAACATCTGGATGAAGCAAATGACGAAACAACCTTGAATCATGCAACTACAAAATGGATGCATGCAGCGTGCCAATTTGATCAGTTACCTCAATGAGAAGATGGCCAGGCTGATTAAGCTCTTCAACTCTGAGTGGGCTGCTTTCAAGTTGCTTCTTTGTCTCATTGTGGGATTCCTTGTCTTGCAATGTATTCTGAATCTGTATCAGCGTCACGGCAAAACAGAAATTAGGCATGAGACACCTCTGCTTACCAGCAGAAGATCGAATTATTAATCATAAAACCTCATAAATAAAAGGTTAAATACTTAAATATATATATTAAACTTATTTCTGTCACAGAATCCTGTCAAGTTTCTACAGGCAGTAAAGTAGATAAAGAATATATAGTCGGATACTCAGATGTTGAGTTTGAAAGAGTAAGATAGCCATACAGGAAAAAGTCTAAATACCCCCCTGAACTATTGGCATGTGTCTAACCTAGGCTCTAAACTATAAAACCAGGTATTCTACACCCTCAACTTTCGAAACCGGTGCAATTTACCCCCTGGAGCGGTTTTGGAGGGTGGTTTTGCCTACGTGGAGGTGATATTGCTGACTGAAGCGCTGAGGTGGACTCTGGTGCTGACGTGGACGATTGACGAGTAGAAAAAAGTCTACATCACCCCTTCAACTATGGAGAGTGGACTACTTAACCCTCCAAACTATGAAACAGTCTATTCTACCCCCTGAAACAGTTTTGAACGCTAGTTTTGTTACAGTAACACATTTTTTATTTATTTTGGCTAAATCTTTGAAAAATCATAGTAAATCACAGAAAAATCATAAAATAAAAAATCTAATTTTGTTGGACTCCATATAAGTAGATCTACCCAATGAACATATAATATGATATGCGTTAGTACAAAGTTTTTATTTTATGATTTTTCTATGATTTTTTATATGTTCATTGTGTAGTCCACTTCCCACAGAAAAATCATATATGTTCATTGTGTAGATCTACTCATATAGAGTCCAACAAAATTAGATTTTTTTATTTTATGATTTTTCTGTGATTTACTATAATTTTTCAAAGATTTAGCCAAAATAAAAAAAAAAAAAAACATGTTATCAGAACAAAACTAGCGCTCAAAAACTGTTTCGGGAGGTAGAATAGGCGGTTTCATAGTTTGGGGGGTTAAGTAGTCCACTCCCCATAGTTGAGGGGGTGATATAGACTTTTTTCCACTCGTCAATCGCCCACGTCAGCACTAGAGTCCACCTCAGCGCTCCAGTCAGCAATACCACCTCCACGTAGGCAAAACCACCCTCCAAAACCGCTCTAGGGGGTAAATTGCACTGGTTTCAAAAGTTTAGGGTGTAGAATACCTGGTTTTATAGTTCAGGGCCTAGGTTAGACACATGACAATAGTTCAGGGGGGTATTTAGACTTTTTCCAATGTTGTATGAAGTGAAAGTTGGTGAGGGTCTGCACAAATGTTGCATAGATTCTGTGACTCATTTATCAATACTGCTTCTTAACTGTTATAATTAAATCCAAAAAAGCTTACCTTCTCAGCTTTCTCGGATACACTTTGGAGGAACAGCATGTATGCTACGGTTTTGTCCAGTAGAGCATCGATGCTGCACTGTTTATGAAACAAGATGTAATGAATACTTACTCCTTCATTTTTGCCAAACAAACATAACTTTAAGGAGGCTCCAAATAAAAAATGTTAAAAGCTGAACCTCTGATGCATTTGGAATAAGCTCCCTCAGCCCCTTCATCCTATCTTGGATTAATTGCCTGTCTCTTGGTCTTGGTCTCTGGAGCTCAACTTTTCTGCATTTTCTTTTTGATTTCAGCTGAATTCCTGCACGTATTTTCAATTAAGCATTCTTCAGGTATGGTCTTGTTGATTTCCACACTTTCATCAGTCATTGTACAACTTATGAACCCTTCATTCATGGATATAGGTGAAAGTTCTTGACCACCTGGGATATCAGAAATTGACGGTTCATCCACCCTCAATGAATGATCTTTTTTAACATGTGTTTCGCATGAATATGGAGAAGCAGTTGATTGAAAAGATTCACTGTTTGATATATGACCAATCTGGTCGATTATTGCGTCTAGTAACAATCCCGCATAATTGTTGGTTTCAAGCTGCACAAAAAAATCAACATTGTTGCCATTCACTTGAGGGAGAGCAGGGCTTGCAGGTTCTTGTTGTTTCAACCTACACTGCCACATGAAGGGCTCATGTTCTTCCCTGGACATTACCATGAGATCTCTGTGAAATTCTGAGTGAACTGAAGTATTTGAAATCATTACACCATCATTTAGAACAATAGTGCTGCCATGAGTATTCTCTTGATTCCAATGTGTCGTATCTGTCAGATAAAAGCCTTCGAAATATTCATGCCCAATGGTTCCATTATCGCCCAACAGTCCATTAGGCCAACCTGTTGGACTAGTTCTGTAAGAACCTATAGTGTCTTCTAATATTGGAACTTCCAATGTACTGAAGGTATGTCTTAAACTGTGGTGATCAACATTCAATATCTGAGCAGAACTATCAATCAAGTTAACATCTGGATGATTGATTGATAGAGCTGCAGTTGGTAGCCTCAAATTATTTGAGTAGGCAGACCCAGTAGATAAAGAGGCATGAGAAACCGAAGCATCACAAAGCTTATGAAACATGTCCTTTACAAGTGCCACCAATGCTGCACTTTCGAGAACCTGAAGGGAATTTGCAAAAACATTATGAAGTAAACATACCAATTATGCAACAATGCAATGATTCAGACTCTCTAAAGCAATGCTATTCCTCACTTGATGGGAGCAGGTCAATGTAGTGAGGCAACACATCGGTTATCAAAAACTAATCATGCCAAAAACGATTATTAAACAAGTTGAGCATACCGTATCTAAAGAGCCCAGCTGCAGAACCCCGTGAGGAATCACTGGTACAACCAGAATCGTCTACAGGTAAGAAACAATGACCATGAGCTTAGTCAAGCAGTGATGTTTGCCATGCAGTTGTTCAATACAGGAAATATTTTTTTTTTTTTAGTGAAACAGTATGGGAAGCCCCTACTGTGGTGAAATTTTGTTTATATAAGAAAAGAAAAAACAAACATGTTTCTCTTTGAGAAAATAAAAGAACTAAAGGATGGCCCAGCAAATACAGGCATAATTCTCTGTGATAACTGAAAAATATAAGTCGGTGTCGGTTACCTTGATTCCAGCTGCAAACTGAAGCTGCCAGTCTTCTTGGTACTGAAAATATGAGGGCTGAAACCAAATCATGCGATATGTATACATAACTCTAAAGTAGGTTATGGACAGCTAACTGTAAATCAACTCACCTTATGCATAGCTGTTGAAAAAAGCTCATTTGCAGAAATCCAGCAATGTTGTCCTGTAAGTGCTACTTTACCAATAATCCTGACAAAATTAGAACTTGGAAATGTTACATAAATAACAGCAGAACTTGGTAAAACATATTTAGTCACAAACATATGCGTTCAACATTAACTGAACGAAACTTGGTAGTATGCAAGCATGCTTACCCTTCTCCAAGAGGGTAAAAATGGCTAGGCATTCTCATCAGTGCTGCCTCAATGGGGCAAAATGGATAGCTTTTGTTGCAGCACAAAGAAGGTATTATCTGATTCTTATGAACAGTGAGGCCATCAGATAGATCTCCCATTTGTCTGTCTTCTATAATTTTACTGACATATCCATCACCCCAAGTCAAGATCCTACAGAACATATTTACCAATTATAAAAGTGTGAGATGAAGATATACTACGGAGAGTAATTTCTCAATACCAAGTATGTGCTCATCCACGCCAACTTCTAGTATAGACTTTTCGCTAATGTTCTCATTCAGTTTCAGCCATGGCAGGTCTAGTTTGAACAATGACTTTATGTTGTCGAAAGTTACTTGAGCATACTTGAAGATCGTATGCTGGGCACTACTCTTTGGAGTTACTTTATTTTCTTTGATTTTTCATGAATACTAGTTCAATAGTTTTGTGACAGATAACAAACAAATAGACTTACCAACCATTCGTCTCGCTTTTGAATGACCAGAAGACACCATACCTCCAGAGACCATCCGAACACAGGCCTTGTAACAACTGTATGATATGTGTGCTCATCCCAGCTAAAATTTCATGCATAAAGGTACATGAATAAACTAGGAGAATTGCATATATAAGTAGCAGGAAGTAAGAAAGATCAGGAGGCTCTAGCTGCAGCGATAAGATGCTCTTCCCGCTTGCTTCCACCGCAGAGAAGCTCGCCGTTCAATTAGCTGGCCCAAGAAACCCAGAAGCACAACTCCCATAACTCTCCTAGTTCTCCTTAATGTCCCTGACTTAACCTCCTTGCAAGAATAAAATCAAGCAACTTCAGTGGCCAATCTCATTTTCAAGAGGCAACATCCTGAAAGAAGCTCCTTAAGTCTGGAGACTGAAGCTTTGAACCTGAAGGCCTGGGCAGAAGACCTGCGGGACAAATTAACTCCCAAAATTTAGAAGTTCAGAGGAAAAAGAGCAGATTGATCATCTTTTAGGCAAATCAATGAACATCTTGTGCTCTATTTATTCACAAAAAAGGGTGAACTGAAAAAGGAGGGGAAATTACTGCAAGAAAAAACAAATACTGTGATTTGCACATTATGAAATGAAAAAAAAAAAAAGATATTAAGTGCAAGACAAAGATATGCTAGACAAGGTTCGATTGTAGCATATAAGGGTTTAATCAGACCTGAAACAAGAATATGATTGATCTGTAGAAGAAGCAGAGAATACAAGAGATCAGAGCCTAGAAGTGGTGCAACTGGCTGTGGGGAAGGCAATTGGGTCCCTGTTGGTTCCCTTATCACTGCCTGGACATGAGCTGCCTTGAGACCTTTGACTTTTCTATTAAATTGAAGGTGAGATCCCTTCTCAGTCCTCACAAGTATATAGTATAGAGGACGTCTTCTACTACAGAAAATTAACAGTACATGCAGAAAAACAAAGATTGATGAGTACTCAATAATTGGCAATGCTGACAAGACTTGAAAGGAATATTGCCAAGCTACCAGTATACCTGTTTTTCAAGGCATCCCCATTCCATGACCTCTGTGTGTGTGTGTGTGTTTGGGTGGGGTGGGGTGGGGTGGGGGGGGGGGGGGGGCGGCAAGGAAAGAGGAGGGGGGTACAGAAAAAAAAAAAAAAAGTTAGCTGGATTCTAATCAATCTTGCAACAAGTCAACACATTTAATATTATTACATGGTCCTTCAACTTTTGTTTGTCATCACAATTGTTGGTTGAGACCAAGAGTCTACATCAATTGCATCACTATGCACTGAATACTATTAATGCACAAGACAAGTAGTGTGTGTGTCATTACCTGCTCAGTTTTTATTGGTAAAGGCACACGTATGG
Organism: Chrysopogon serrulatus; assembly: GCA_015844335.1. NCBI lineage: Eukaryota > Viridiplantae > Streptophyta > Magnoliopsida > Poales > Poaceae > Chrysopogon > Chrysopogon serrulatus. Next base: position 56,533 of record JADLZL010007320.1, read on the forward strand.
TAGGTGAGTTGTGAATTGTGATGATTGACTATATAATATGGTGCTCTCCTTTGGAGCATCTCTTCTCTTTCTGCCGGCATGACATAAGCTGATAAGGATCAATTGGCACAGCTTTATTAAGAGGCTTAACTGGCCAGGCAGGTCTTGGAAAACGTCAATGAACTTAAAGACTTGTTCTCCCTGTCAGCCTGGTACATGTAGTTTAATTAATTGTGTTGATCCCTACTTGTAGTTAATTCATTTGGTCCACCTCTCTCTAAAAAAAATGATCTGTTGGTCCACTCATGCCAGAGCTACTCTAATTGTACCTAATACTGAAAGCTTTCCATAACTATAATCTGTCCTGTCTATATACAATTAGAACTTATCTCGGATGCTTTCTCAAGCAGGAAAACCTGACAAAGAAGTAGATTGGAAGCCCATACTGATCCCTCTATTTGCAAATACAAGTTAGACTAGAATATAACGCATGTGCAGCAATATTACAGGCACAAACTAAGTGTTACTAAGATTGTTAGAGCTAGATGTCATGTAGTAAAATACCAATGAGGTTGACAGGTTGCACATAGAAAATTAGGGGATAGCTTCACAATGAGGGTGCCCGCCATCCTTCTTTATTGAATATCTGAATGGCATTGTAAACATATGGAAGCACCAGCAGCAACAGACAGTAGGTCGTTCAGAATATTCTCACAAGCTCAGTCAGAAAAGCATAACAGCCTGCATTTAACAGATCATAGAAAGCATTTGAGAAGAAATAATTAGTCAGGACCCAATAACATGTCAGTATTGTTTATATGCCTATAGAACTTACAACAAACTTATAAATGATTTTGTCTGTCTCTGTAATTTACATAGTAACTTGGAATATGCTCCAAAATAATGTTTGAATATGTACCCCGAGTGGGATTGCATTCAAATAAGACAATAGATGTGGATGACGTTACTTCACATGAAATCTGTATGCAAGTCATAGAAAATGGAAAAATCACTCACAATTCCAAGAGCATCTCCTATGAATAACAGGAGCCTTCCAATATTGAATTCAAGCAATGAAGCACCTTTCATCAACAGCCGCATAGCCATTACTCAGACATTCAGAATGAAAAAAAATACTAGCTAAAGTTAGATACTCTACAGAGTATAATAATGATTTACTCCCTTGGTCCTGTAATATAGTGCATTTAAGCATTCAAAAGTTGTACCTAAATATAAGGGGGTTTAGGGGGGACAAGAGATAGTTTTGCATTAAATTGTAGCACAAATTTGGTAGGTGTTATATAGTTACTTGCAATTTATCAACCAATCTCCATTAATCAAGCTGATGACAGCATTTGATAGGAAATAACGTTAGGGTATTTATGTCTTTTGTATTTTCTCTTAATCTGTCCTAAAATCTCTAGAATATTAGTTCCTTAAAATTACCATGAAGTTGAACTAATATGGGCCTTCATAACGTACATAGGAAATAGCAAGGGTCTTTGTATTCATACATCTAGGATCAGATAATCTCCATATTCTGAGCAATGAGGCCCTGAAATAACAGTGCACAACAGCATCCATGAATCTGAATAACTCAACTAATAGCATAAACAGATCTTATGCTCAGGCACATCAAAACTTTATTAGCTTATTGATATGATCTTTTATGATGTTGTGAAGCAAACATATTAGATGCATCTGTCTTTCGAGCTTTTCTAGTTAATTTATTATCTCTCACTCCTTCATGAAGAACTTCATAGGTAGGGTAACTAATGTGACCCTTCTTCATCAATTCCTCAACAAGTATCTTTGGTGCAGCTATGTCCTTCTTATCAGTACTCAAGATGGTATCAACAACTTCAGGAACAACTCCTATCCTCACCATAATGTGAATAATAGCAACAGCTTCAGAAACCCGATGATTCATTGCAAGTGAATTTAATACGCGGCCAAAAGTAGCCATAGATGGAACAAAGCCCTTGCTTACCATTTCTGCCAGATACACATACGCACGGTCGACATTTGCAGCCTTGCACGACCCATCAACTAGAACACGATAAGTATACAAATCAGGTTTACATCCTCTGCTGATCATTTCACCAAAAATCTTTTCAGCCATTTGCATATTCAGCTTGCTAGAATATGCCCCAATCAGGATGTTGAAAGTGTCAGCTGTTGCAGAATACCCTTTCTCATCCAACTTCTGAAAGAGTAGGTATGCTCCATCAAGATCACCATTCCTGCAGAATCCATGAATCAGAGTGTTGAAACTAATTGCATCAGGAACTAACCCATCTTGACTCATCCTGACTATCACCCCAGACGCCTCTTCCAGTTGATTAATCTTGCAAAAATTTTCTATCAGTATGTTGTAAGTAATAGCATTTGGTCGGCATCCTTTAAGGATCATCTCTTTGAATGTTTCATTGACTTCCTTGGCTTTGCCAGCTTTGCAGAGACCATTCAAAACCGAGTTGTACGTGATAGCATCAGGGGCAATGCCATACGTCCACATCCTTTCAACAAGCTGAAGTGCACTGTCCAGCTTCAATCTCTTGCAGTAGCCATCAATCAATGTGTTGAAGGTGAAGACATCTGGAAGGTATCCTTTCACAATGGCATCATTCATCACAACTTCCGCATCTGAAATATTTCCCATTTTGCATAGGCCATTGATGACAATATTGTATGTCCAAATGTCAGGATGGCAGCCATCCTCGACCATCTCATTCATGACCTGCAAGGCATGCAAGATCAGGCCCTGGCGACAGAGCCCCTTGACAAGAGAGTTGTAGACGATAAGGTCAGGCTTCAGATCTTTTGCCTGTGCCTCATTGAAGAGCTCCAGGGCCCTCTCGACATCACCCTCAGCACAGAGTCCATTGATCAGTGAGCAATATGTGACCCGGTCCGGTACAAAACCTTTAAAGACAGCATCTTTCAGAAGCTCAGTAGCTTCCTGCAGCATGCCCCTTTTGCAGTAGCCATCAATGATGGTGTTGTAGGTGAAATCATCTGGTACGCAGCCCTGATTCATCATCCTACGAAGGTATTGTGCAGCTTCCTGGACCTTGGAGCCCTTGCAAAGGCCACGCATCAATGTGTTGTAAGTGACAACATCTGGCACAATGTAGGCATCCATCCTTTCCACTAGCGCAACAGCCTCTTCCAACCTGCCGCCTTCACAGAGGCCACGGATCCAAATGTTGCAAGTGAACTTGTTCGCTGACATGCCACGCTTGAGGACTTTGGCCAGAAGTGCCCCCGACTCCATGATATCCCCTTTCTGGCAGAGAGCGTGCAGAACATTGTTGAAAGTGGCAACGTCAGGGAAGACACCCCTGCCGAGCATTTCGTCGAACAGGTGACGTGCATCGTAACCGTGACCGTCGGTGTAGAGACCCCGCACGACCGTGCAGTAGGCGAGCGGTTTGGCATCACAGCCACGCTCCAGCAAGCTGCGCAGCAGGCGCAGGGCGACGTGAGGGCGACCGGTGAGGCAGAAGGACTTGAGGCGGACGGTGTGGGTGCGGGCGTCGGGCGCAACGCCGGCAGCTAGCATCCTGACGTAGACCTTGTGAGATTGGTCGTGGTAGGCGGCGTTGACGAGGGCGTCCATGATGGCGTTATAGGCTGGGGCGGCGGGCGGGCAGGCGAAGAGGTCCATGCGCTCGAAGGCGTCGACGGCGGCACGGAGGCGACCGGCGCGGGCGTAGGCTTGAATGGAGGCGACGTAGAGCGGTTGGAGGGAGTCTGGGGCGAGGTGGGAGCGCGCGGAGGCGAGGGCGGCGTCGACGTCGTCGAGGCGGCCGGCAGAGACGAGGCCGCGGATGAGCGCGCGGTAGCCGGGGAGCGTGGAGGCGGTGAGTTCTGAAGAGGGTGCCGCGTGAGGGCGGTGGGTGACTACGGAGGCTACATCGGCGGCGGCGGCGGCTAGTGCTAGCGGCGGCGGCCGCGGCGGCATCGCATTCGCGGCGCGGCGGCGGGAAGGAGAAGAAGAGAGACTCCATGCGTAATACACAAGGAGGAGGGAGGGTTATTTTGCAAAACGTCCATGATCCATTTGGGCTAAGTGTGCTGGGTCGCATCGAATGGCATTGCATTTTCAGTGGGCCGGCTCGGCAAGCCAATTCGGTCCCTATTGGGCTCCTCTAAGGAAATTGGATGTTTGCCACTTGAGTCAGTCAGTGCGTATGACTAAAGATTCATTATCTATGTATAGTACAATTACATGAGATTACTTCATCTATCCATGTATCCACTCATGCAGGATATGCGATGTAGGGTTGTGATTTTGTGAAAGCAATCGAACACAAACACTCACACATATTGGAAAAAGACCTCCTCGTGTGGAAGAGCTGACAAGCTCAAGACGTTCGGCAAGGAAGTTCAAACAGTGCACTACAGGGGCATAAAGGCGGTGATGATGAAGCAGGCATTCCACATATGGATTGAGGTTGGATATATGACCATTCAAACAATATCTTACTTGGACCTTATTTGGTTTCCACCTTGAGCATCACATCTGTGTCAAGCATCAACACTAGACGCTTGATTTGAGTGGGATGTTGAGCTCCTTAAGCCAAGTCTTGAAATAAACATGCCCTTGAAGAATGTGAGAATGAAATCATGGGTGAGATCATGGCCCCGTATTACTATGATTCGGGTCTCGTCCTTTGGCGGGCATGGCCATTACCTAAAATTCTTCACACTCTCCATTTTAAATTATAAGATATTTTAAATTTTCTAGATACATAGACTTAGATAAACATCTAATAGTTTGAGACGAATAGAGTAATTTTACAGGCTATTTTGAGAAATTAGTAGTAGAAAGAAATGGAATGGATTGGAGTTAATCGAACTTTACATACTGTTCTTTCATTTTATTTTGTATAAGGTGTGCACATAACACGTAAGATTTAAACTTTGTTATTCTTTGACTATTGACTAATACTCAATCTAAAAAACTTTCCTCTCACTCATTTGAGATTGTTGGATTTATATTTGCAATCAATTTGACATGACGTGTGAAATTTATGGGCATGAACATTTATATAGATGTATGTCTATTCACGGACGAGGAAGATTTCCAAATAAGTCAACATTTTGAACTGCGTCTTTGAATCTATGAGCAGACAAGAGACAACCGGGCGAACTGAAACATCTTAGTAGTTAGAGGAAAAGAAAGCAAAAACGATTCCCATAGAGCGAAAGGGAGCACCTAGACCGAAAAAAACAGAGGACAACGCCCTAATAACGAGAAAAGAAGGCGGGGGGGGTCCAGCCGGCTACGTGAAAACGGCTCCGTCTCCGCCCCTGCCGCCGCCCGACGACCCCTGTTCCTCTCGCCTCCGGCCTCCCTGCCGGTGGGAGAGGAGGAATGGGAGTCCATCGTTTTAGTCGATCTACTGTTTCGTAGAGTCCGAGTCGAGTCTATCTAGGTCTAGGGTTTGCTCGCCGTTGATGTTCGGGCGGCGGAGTTAGGTTTTGGGAGGAGTGCGGCTCCTTTGTTGCTTGTTTTTCCTGGTGACGCCGGCGATGCGGAAGCGGCGGCGGCGCAGCGGAATAATTTCTTCCAAGCATCTTCCATTCTCCGATGGCGATCTACTCCGACATCAACGGAGAGATTTGGGGGAGACATCCGTCCAGAGTCGAGGGTCGGCGCATCGTTGTCTTCTTCAGGTGATGATGGTGTTGACCCTGTTAATCTTGAGGAAGATGTTCTTTGGTGAAAATCTGAGCTTTGCTCGAGTTGCCGGCGATGGAATCGAAGGATGCGTCGTGGGTACGGGAGTTGGCCGATGCGTCTAGGAGGCAGTGTCGGCTGATTCGCCTAGAAGTAAGTCCTCCTCTGCGGCCTCCCCCTTGTGGAGTTTGTCTCTGGTGCCCGACAACGACCGGGAAGCGGTTTCGATGGCGGTGACGAACAGATCTCTGAAGGCTTCGAGGAAGACGAACAGAAGTTTTAAACTTCTTTGTAATTTTTCTTTTCTTTGGAGTCCTATTTGTAAAAGGGCCGGTGTAATGCGCTAAGATCAATACATGTTCCTTCTAAAAAAAAGACCGCTGTGGGAGAGCAATACATTGGATTGTGGTACCACGTCAGGCCAAACTAAATCACGTCTTTCTTATAACTAGCAAATATGCCCGTGCGTTGCATCGGGAAAAAATCCATCAAATGTTCATAGAAACAAAGCGAAAAATCTACATATTTGTTTATTTTTGCTTATCTTTTCTATAAAAAATTAAATCAATAATTTATTGTTAATTACCAATATTTGCATTAATACACCAATGTCTTATTAAGTCTGGATGTTTTTTCTCGAACACGCGTCTTTGCATTAAGATAGAATTAAGTATGTATATTGAATTCAAAACACCCTTGTGATAGAAACATTTACTCATAAATATGTCATAATATATGTGGCATCCTGTGGCCTGGCCGCCTGGCATGGTTGTTTTCTGGGTCATCTGGCGATACATATGCTTCATGGAGTCTTGTATGAGACATGCATGTGGCCGATTAATTAGTTGCCATGCACGGGCGAGTGCGGTGTGCACGCTCCATGCCACCACCGCATGCAGCAGAAGGCCTGGCCAGGGTCGAGCTGACTCGAAAAACTTGAAGGAGCGTTGTCGTGCGACCTCCGTCGCCGCCTCGCACAACTCGTCATCTTGCGTGGGCAACTTGCTCGGTGTGATTCCCATCCATGACGATTGATCGATCGGCCACCGCTGCAGGCCGGTTAGTATACTATATACGTATGCATATATCAGGATTGAACATTAAAAGCCTGTATTGTTTTGAATCGAAATCTATTTGGGCTACGCGGAGTGCACACGAGTCAAAAGTAGTGTTTGTTTCGGTTTCCGCCGGGAGAAGTCATGTCCGTTCTGCTGACGAAAATAAAAGATGTGGGAGAGAAGTGGGGTGTCCAAACTGATCGGTGATTAGGCAGCGTAAAAAGAATGGCCGGACCAAAATTCAGGGGGAGAGAAACTCTTGCCTTTTAAGTATTATATATATATATTATTATATTATTATATTATATAGGTATAGATAAAAGAAGAAAGGGAGGGAGTTAGCAAATTGCTTGGCTGCTAGCTAGTGTCATCTATCTCAGTAGTAGCGTGTAGTGGCAAGTACGGTACGGTTAGCTCACCAAACGATGGTGGATGGGTGAACGCTGCCCATCTCTGGTAACCATGCATGATTTATAGCCATCATCGCCCACAGCTGTGTGGGAACGAAGGCCCAAAGCAGCCAACAGTAGAGAAGACAGGTCGATTCGTGCATGTAACCAACACATGCCATTATATAGTACAGTATATGCATGATCGATCGACGATATGATGCATGGGTTCTGAAATTAAAGATGGTGAATAATGTATGGTCAGTCAGTAGTACTTGAGTGTGTATGGCTACTTAGCTAGTGCACCATAACTAACCAACCAACTTTTGGGTTACCCTAATAACAGTCCCTTTCATTCACAACAGCAGTTATATAGTATATATATGTCCAGCATCCAGCAACAAGTCTTATATTTAGCTATTGTGATCTCTCACGCCGAGATAGACAGACAGGGAACAGCTAAAAGCCGATCCAATGACAGTAAAATATCAATTAATCACTGAACTAATGAACTTTTTCAATTTTAATAATAGTCCTAATAACGAGTTGGGGTATGCTTGGTTACCTGGAAGGGAAGAGTCAACCAGTCACAGTTTTTTTTTTTTTTTTTTTTTTTTTTTTTGTTAACACTGAGTCACTGCCACATATATGCCCAGTGACTGAATGACGAACTGCAAAGGCAGCGCATCATCCATCCCACGCCTTGTTCAGTTGGAGGAGAGAGAGTGAAATTCGCAACTGTAACACTTTCGTTTGTATTTGGCAAATATTGTCTAATCGTGGTCCAACTAGGTTCAAAAGATTCGTCTCGTGATTTACAACCAAACTGTGCAATTAGTTATTTTTTTTACTTACATTTAGTACTCCATATATGCGGATAAAAACTTGATGTGATGGAGAGAGAGTGAAAAAAGTTACAAAGAGAACAAGGCCCCATGGATCCAAGAGTACCCACCGGAGATGTTAGCTGGAATCTGCTGCTGGCGGTAACAACATGATGGGTTTTAATATATACTAGTATAATCATTTGATCAGTGTCGTATTGGCTCACAGGCTAGCTGTTAATTAATAACACGATATTAATTAGTTGCAAATGTTTGCAGGAAGCATCACTGTTCACCGACAAGAGCTGAGGACGACCAGCAGAGCAGCAGCTATATATATATATATATATATATATATATATATATATATATATATATATATATATATGTAAGTAGATAGATCACAGAGAGTTTAAGCATGCTGCAATGCATCCTTGTTGTCGGTGTTGCATTGCAAAGCCAAAGAAAAAGCAGAAACACGCTGAGGAGTTAGCGCTCGAGTGTTAAGCATCACCTGCTCTGCTGCTGCTGCTGCTGCAGGGAATTCTGCTATATGCTCTCAATTCTGAAGGCAGGGCACCACCACACCCAGCAATCGAATTCGAATGGCTCGGCTCCCATGTACTTGTAATCTCCATCTCGCCATCGCCTTGTCCTTGTGCTTGCTCCACCTCATAAACTACTCGTTGCTGGCTGACGCTGCCATTGTTGAGCACACATTCCATGTATGTAATCTACTATACTCTCTCCTCCTTTTTCTTTTAATGTATATATGTATGTATGTAGTCGAGACAGCTATCTCTTCTATCTATCTGGTTTTGTTGAATAATCGTATCGTATTCATTTACGTACAAAGCTAGCCCTACACATGACATGAATACGTACGTACGTACAGGTGGGGAACCTGAGCGTGCAGCGGCTGGGGCAGAACCAGGTGATCACCGCGGTGAACGGGCAGTTCCCAGGCCCCAAGATCGAGGCCCGCGACGGCGACACGGTGGTGGTGCACGTCGTCAACCTCTCCCCCTACAACCTCAGCATCCACTGGCACGGCATCCTGCAGCGCCTCTCCTGCTGGGCGGACGGGCCCAGCATGGTGTCGCAGTGCCCAATCCGCCCCGCCGGCGGCACCTACACCTACCGCTTCAACGTCACCGGACAGGAGGGCACGCTGTGGTGGCACGCACACGCCTCCTTCCTCCGCGCCACCGTCTACGGCGCGCTCATCCTCCGCCCCAAGGCGCCGCGAGGCAGGTACCCGTTCCCGAGGCCACACGGCGAGGCCACCATCCTCCTCGGCGAGTGGTGGAACGCAAGCGTCGTCGACGTCGAGAGGCAGGCACTCCTCACGGGAGCAGGGCCAAACAACTCGGTCGCGCTAACAATCAACGGACTCATTGGGGGTGGTGGTGATGATCATGGTGGTGGTGGTGGTGGTGGTGGTGACGGCTGCGGTGGCGGCGGTGGCGGCGCTGCTGCTGCTGAGCACGAGCAGCTCACCGTGGCTCCCGGCCGCACGTACCTTCTCCGCATCATCAACGCCGCGCTCAACTACCAGCTCTTCTTCAAGGTCGCCAACCACTCCTTCACCGTCGTCGCCGCCGACGCCTGCTACACCGACCCCTACCACACCGACGTCATCGTCATCGCGCCGGGCCAGACGGTGGACGCGCTCATGCGCGCCGACGCGCACCCGGGCCGCCGCTACTACATGGCCGCACAGGTGTACCAGAGCCTCGCCAACGCCACCACCTACAGCGCCACCACCACGGCGCTCCTCACCTACCAGCAGGAGCAGGAGCAGGAGGAGCAGCCGCCGCTGATGCCTACCATGCCGGCGTTCAACGACAGCGCCACCGCCCAGAGCTTCTACGCGGGCCTCACCGGGCTGCTGCGGCACGGCGCGCCGACGGTGCCGCTGCACGTGGACACGCGGATGCTGGTCACGTTCGGCCTGGGCGTCACGCCGTGCGCGCCGGCGCAGACGCTCTGCAACCGGACGCTGGGCTCCGTGGCGGGCAGCATGAACAACGTCTCCTTCCAGTTCCCCACGGCGATGTCGCTGCTGGAGGCGCACATGCGGCGGGGCGCGCCGGACGGCGTGTACACGCGCGACTTCCCCGACCGGCCGCCGGCGATGTTCGACTTCACCGGCGACGCCACGACGGCCAACCGGTCGCTCATGTTCACGTCCAAGGGCACCAAGGTGAGGAGGCTGCGGTACAACGAGACGGTGGAGCTGGTGCTGCAGAACACGGCCATCCTGGGCGCCGAGAACCACCCGCTGCACCTCCACGGCTTCAACTTCTTCGTGCTGGCGCAGGGCACCGGCAACTTCAACGCGCACAGGCACGTCCGCAAGTACAACCTCGTCAACCCGCAGCAGCGCAACACCGTCGCCGTCCCCAGCGGCGGCTGGGCCGTCATCCGCTTCACCGCCGACAACCCAGGCGTCTGGATCATGCACTGCCACCTGGACGCACATCTGCCCTTCGGCTTGGCCATGGCGTTCGAGGTGGACGACGGCCCCACACCCGACACCGTACTCCCGCCGCCGCCACCAGACTACCCCCGGTGCTAGTGCTACTACTACTACTACTAGCAATCACCATTCAGAGTCAGAAAAGACTGCCGTGACGGAGATCAATTTTCAGGAGGAACAAACTCTGCTTCATCCATTCTTTCATATTACCTTATCTGTTCAATTCAATTCTCAGTGCCTTCGTTGATTTTACTGTATTGCAAATTGCAGCAAGCTATACAGATCCTCCTCCCAAGGCACTTTATTTGGCGTCTGCTAAGAGAGCAAACAACTTCTGAATAACAACACCTTAACAAGGCACGAAACAATGGCTTGTGCCAAACAGCTAGTACTCAATAGACAGGAACAATCTGTGAGCAGCAAACTTCTGATAACTAAGTAGCCATGCGACATTAGCCTTTACATCATGAACATAAAATGCTAACAGACACAGCAAAACAACATAACATTACAATCATGCTACAGTAAGCAGATGCACCACTTCGTCCTTTTGGTGCTCAGAATGCCCTCAGTGCAGGGCAGCCGCCAGTTGGTCACTCACAACAACTACTGTCATGGATTATCAGACCATCTAGGGAATGTCGGTTAGTCAAGTGCTGTTGCACCTGATTTGGTGATCTGAAATTCTACCTGCTGTTCTAAGAAGCTGCCCGGCCCTTAACTGCAATGAAATAACCGATACATAATTAACAATCAATCACAATGGATTCATAGAAGCAGGAGAAGCACAAGTCACATGAATACATACCAGGGCTAACAATCTTTATCCTCTTTGTAATAGCCCTGACAGAAGTAACAGAGGTTGCTCCTCCTTGGGAAAGGGATTAGTCAGTATAGCAAAAAAAAAATGATGATACGAATAAGACGGCAAAGAAAGGAAACAGCCGATTGCCATTGGAGGATCTTATTAGAGCAAGGTCAAAACCTTGTGGATTCAAATCTTCTGCAGAATCTGATGCCAGTGGCTTCACTGAATCAGGTAGAACAGGGTCCGCTGCCATATGACCACTAGCAGCAACAGGCTCTAGCCTACATTTGTTCAACATGCAGCAACAAGGAACACATCTTAGCATGCATAGTTTCGCAAACACTAAAAATCGTAAGACAAAACTGACAGAAAAAAATAAAACAAAGTATGCTATACCTTTGAACTTCAGCACTACTTGTGGAAGGGTTCAGAGGACCTTCGTTGTCAAGATCAAAGTCAAGCAGGAGCTCAGAAAACGAAAATGTACCATCACATATATCAAAGTTTGTGAAATCGATGTCAAAGTCATATTGCTTGTCTCCGTCAGGGGAGGTAGAGACCTTATCACAAATCTGCTCACTGGGACCTGGCTCGGTAGAATCGAAGTCCAACTTGCGGGTGGTTGGTTTCAAGGGGGAGTTGCGGGTGGTTGGTTTCAAGGGGGAGCTGACATGGTAGCTCCTCTCAACAGCATAATACGCGCTTCCTTTGAGAGGACTGACGATGAGAGTCTTGGAAGAAGAAACTATAGAGCACTGGGAGGAGCCAATTTCCTGTTGGGAATGAGCGTTTGCAACGGCAGGCACTGGAGTTGCGGATGGATAAGCAGCAGGCTGATGTTGTATGGGATTGCTTTGTTGCGGCGTATAAGGAGAAGAATGGGCCGGGGGTGGAAGTGGCCTGAATAAGCTCTTTGCAACAGATGAAGCTTGGAGTGGAAGCTTTGCCATAGCTGAATGTTGAGCAGAAGTTGGTTGGGCAGCGGAACCCATGTTCTTCTGACCATTCGACGGTTGAGAGGCTGCAGTTACAGCTCTACCTGGCATTAGGAAGTAAGAATGTTAGCACAAACAAATCTGCAGAATGCAATGCTTTTTTTTTTCTTCCCAAAAAGGTGAACAATGGTACAGGGAATCCCAATTATTTAAGAAACCGCAAAGGAAAGATTGTTAGGATTATTATTAACAAATGTGCAGCTTGAAATAACAGAGAAGCACAAGTAGTAATGCTCAATTATCACTGATTCGTTCACTTGTCAATGACACAGATACATACACAGTACAGCTTCATGCTGTATGAAGAAGCTGGAGCACAGAAAGCGAACCTTTTGCATTGGTGGTTGTAGCAGGAGCAATGCAGGATCTCTTGGAGGATGAAGCTGTGGTCTTCCCTGAAGACTTGGAAGGCTTCCTCTTTTTACTAGTGGGCAGAGAGGTGGGAGTTGGGGTGGACAGATCTGAGGAGTTGTGGACAAGGACCGCGGTGGATGTGGATGCATGAGCGTAGTGATGAATGACAGGCGAAGCATGTCCGGCGGTGCCTGCAGCAGCAGCAGCAGTAGGGAATGAAGAGCAGTATTTTTTTTTTTAATATGTAAGTATATATACAGTAAGTAGTACTGAAAAAAAAATACTCGTAATAAAGCAGAAAAATAAGAAATCAAAGGCATGACGACAATGTGGAAGTGGAACAGGTGAGGTGGGGGGCAATCGCAGCAATACTAGCATACCTTGGGATTGGGACGGAGGCGAGGACGAATTGGGCGCGAAGAAGAAGGGCGGCGATGAGGGGTGGGCACCGGTGGGCGGGGGAAGGGGAGGCATCGTCATCATCACCGGTGGCGGCGGAACAGGCCCAGGCGTGGAGGAGGAGGCGTAGTAGGTGGAGACGATGGAGTGCATTGCTTGCATTGCAGATTCGATGGCGATGCGGGACTCCTTGATGGCGATGTATTCGTCGAGGATGTTTTGGAGCGGGATGGGGCGCTTGTTCCTGTACTTGGTGGGGCTGTAGATGTGCTTGGCGTCGGCGCGGAAGGCGGCGAGCGCGGCGCTGAAGCCGTTGTCGGCGAGGTAGCAGTCGACGAGGAAGGCGACCTCCTGAGGGGTGATCTTCTTCTTCGTCTTGCTGTTGGCGGAAGAGTCGGGGGGAGTGGCGGGCTTGGGCGGCGGCGGCGGCGCCATGGCTGACGGTGGAAGGAAGAGTGGTGTTGAGTTGGATTGGATTGGATCTGCAAGCAAGATGGAGGGGGGAGGTTGCGGGCGGGATGGGATTCAAGGATTGGGGATCTCGTCTGTCTGACTGGCCGAGTCTGAAGCAAGCAGATGGCGGCAGGAAAACGAAACGAAACGAAAGGAGGGAAGGAGATGGCGGGGCAGGGAAAGGAGCGCGCGCGGCAAATAGTGGCGCCAATCCGTTCCAACCAAATCCATTCGCTGGCTCGCGTTGTTCATGCGCCTGCCCGCCCTCCCGCTCCCGCCCCCCCCCCCGCCCCCGCTTCAGCCAAAGCCAAACTGGGATGGGCATGGGCCACGGGCCTGGAAAGGAAATGAGACCTCCGAAAATCAAACTGACGGCCCAGTGACCAAAGCAGGAAGGACATCAACGAAATGTTCCAGCCAGAAGAAGCCCGCCAGCCGGACCCATCATCCATATATGCATATTGACCATAACGGGGGAATTCGAAAAGGAAAGTCTAATCACCCCGTGAGGTATGGAGAGTTGTCTAGTTAATCCTCCTAAGTATAAAACCAGATATTTATAACATATTAAACTTTACAAAACCAGTTAATTAACCCCCTGTGTTGGTTTTGCCAGATGGTTTTGCTTGCGTGGCAGTCTAGGCTGGTTTAGTTGGACACGTTGACACTCGGGCCCGCTCGTCAGATGCATGTTCGTCGGATGGAGTTTGACAGCGTCGCCGGACAAGCTGCCGCATGCTGCCATGGTGTGCTGCACTGGCCCGCTGCTGCCTGTGCCATCAATGTGTTATGCCCATGCTGTGCCGAGTAGTGCCGCTCTCTCAAACTCTCCATCTCTCGCTCACTCTCCCTGCCTGATCTTTCTGTTCGTTGCTTCCATGGAGAGCAGCAGCCGCCGGTTGCCAAAATTCGCGAGCTCCACTGCACCATCCCCAAATTCGTAGCAAGTGTAGCTTCACCTTGAACCTCTCTACATCCCAGGCCTAGCTGCACCGAGTTTCGTCCAAGGTAAAGGCTGTTGCGGGCGTTTTTTGCATCATTGTCGCTACGCATGATCTAGGAGCTCGCAACGCCGCACCTTGATTCCAAAACAAAGCTCCCTTTGCCTATCAAATTCAACTAGCTTCAAGCTTCAATTCCTTGCACCAATTGGTAGTTATGGAAGTTGTCTAACTAACTAACCCACAGCAAGAGCTAGCCACGCCCTATCGTCAATGAACTTTGGAAATTCATTGCCCTCACTACTTCTGCGGTAAACCAGGATGTCGTTGCGGTGCGGGGCGTGGTGACGTTGCTGCTGGAGGCGGTGGCAGAGGCGCTCGGCGTGGCACCGAGGGACGCGCTGAGTGGCATGGTGGCGAGCACAGTGAGCAACCAAGTGTTTTGGATCAACTACTACCTAGCATGCCCGCTGCTACAACACTTCCCAGACTCATGAGGCGTCAGTGGCTTCGGCAAGCACACAGATCCGCAGCTGGTGTCCGTCCTGCGCTCCAACGGCATAGCCGGTGCTCCACGGCGACGGACGCTGGGTGCTCGTACCACCCGACCATGACGCCTTCTTCATCATCGTAGGTGACTCGCTGCAGGTAACCGTACCTTTGGCCGCGCTAAGACAATGACACCAGGCGATGCTGCTGCAGGCAATGAATTGACTTATGTGTACGTGTCACATGTGGTTGGTCCTAACAAATGGGAGACTGAAAAGTGCATGGCACTGGGTGGTGGCAAACAGCATGAAGCCACCATTGTCCATGATCTACTTCGCGGGGCCAGGTGCTGGCGCAGCGGATCGCGCCATTGCCACAACTACTGGGGCATGGCGAGCATAGGTTGTACTGGGACTTCACATGGGGCGACTACAAGAAGGTTCAGGTAAGGTGGCCGAGCTCTCCCACGACGGCGCTAGGGATGGAGGCGGAGGAAGACAATCGCGGAGCTCAAGGAGGAGGCGGAGCACGACTGCAGCATAGCTCGGGAAGAAGCATCTCCAACCTGACAGGTGGGGCCCATCTTCTTAGCCTACTCAGCAGTATCCGGCCAAGCCTTCCCATGCGCCACCGTGTAAACCACGCCAACCTGGACGTCCACATAGGCCAAACCACTCTCCAAAACTGCTCTAGGGTGTCCTTTGCCCTGTTTTTAAAAGTTTAATATACTGGTTACCTGGTTTTATAATTGAGGGGGTAGGTTAGACACAAACGCCAGGGGGTTAAGTAGGCTGTTTCCAATTCAAAAATGAAATTTCTACTTGTTAGTTGGCTAATTTAATCTTTTATCTTTGGTTGTGTTTTTTGGGGGCTGGCTTCTCGCCGTGGTCTGTTTTATTTGTTGACTCCATTTGGCTTCCTGCGAACTACAAGATGTGTTGTCTACCCACACCAATCTAGCATGATGTTGTATTCTGTTATTGGATTTAAATCCACTGGTATGTAGAACCTGGTTCCACTTAATTTTTAAAAAATTGGCACCAATACTCTCTCAGACAAGGCATTTGACAAAGTTGAACATAACCTTATGTTAGAGATTATGAAGGCTAAAGGGTTTCCAGACAGATGGCTAAATTGGATGGAAAATATCTTCAAATCAGGCACCTCTGCTGTTCTGTTAAACAGTGTTCCAGGCAAGGTTTTTCACTGCCTTAGGGGAGTTAGGCAAGGAGACCCCTCTCTCCCCTCCTGTTTGTGCTGGCTGCAGATTTCCTTCAGACTCTGCTCAAAGATGCTTGTTGAGTTGGAAAGCTGGTGTAACAGAACAGCCCAAATTATTGGGCCCACGTGCACCCGCTATTGCCTCAAAGGCCTCCAACGGCTGTGCACAAGAACCCGATAACTCCGGTGTTCTGCTGGGTGACTTCGGGAACCTCGAATCACCCTCTATCCAGGATCAACAGAAGAGTAACCACAACATTACAATATTTATTACAATATAATTATATCAGAGTGTGGAAGATTTATAATAATAGTTTACAAAACATGATCAAGGTTTGATCAAATAACTTAACTTGTTTTTGGAAGCGGGAAAGGATTGAAGAATATCTGCGGGAACGACAACCAGATCATGTCGAGCCCACTGACATGACCTAACTTTGCAACTTAAGTTAGTACCTGCAACAGGGGTTTAACAAACCCTAAGTACTTGAGGGTACTCAATAAGACTTACCCGACCAACGAAAAAGACACCAAGGGCATGCTGGCTTGAAGAGTTTTCTGGGCCAGAAACTAGAGATAGATTTGCAGAAAAGCTTTCTATAATTAATCCTTACTATCAGGTTTTAATTAAGAATTAACCCTTAAGGGGACTTTATTAGCACCTAGTCTATGACAAACACTTATCATTAAAACATACAACATATTTCATATTCATTTCCGAGAACCATCATCTTCCATCAATTAAACTACGATGAGTGGTCAGCGAGTCGAGTCTCCATAACCGAGGAGCAACGACGATTCGAACCGATTCAAACCCAGCTGGGGATTCCCAACCACACGACATATGTAGGTTTGAGCCTTGCATATGTCAACCCTTTCTTCTGGATCCTCCAAATGGGTCTGGATCTGCGCTACCCGGGAGTACAGTACACCACCGCCTTATGCCATCCCCTTCTGGACTCACATGCCATCCCTTCAGGACATGTGTCATCCCTACCTTTGGACTCATAGGGTGGGTATACGCTACTCCCGCCATCTCTCCACTCCCAGTGCGCAGGGGTCCATTCTCAAACTAGAATAGCCAGAGTACATAGGCTTTCCGGAGTATGTGGCCAGTACTGCAAAGTCTCGACCACACAGGCCTACATCGGAACGGTCCTTAATCGACACAGACGGAGCACTACACCAAGACTTCATTCTTGTGCAAGCTAACCGCCCGGTCTCGATTTATCACACCATCATCGGTAGGGTTCTCACGATCCATGAACCAAACCGTGGAGAACAAAAGATAAACCTATTCTCGCGAACGACGAAATCATCGTTCGGCTTCTACCGGACTAAGCATGGCTAAGCATTTAAGGAAAACGTCCTACACATACTAGTAGGATAATATTTGGGAATAATTATGGATCAAGGTAATCATGCAGCAACGGTATCAAACAAATCCTATAACCTAATGCACATTACACTAGACTTAATTAAAGTGTAATAAAACTTTTGTAAAACAGAGAGTGGGTTATGCTCCGGGGCTTGCCTGTGTTGCAGGGAAGGTTAGTTGTTAATCTTGACATCGACATCTTCGGTGAAACCACCTCGTCGGGTTTGGATCATCTGGACCTTCTCCGAAGCTCGATCAACACGAACCTTCGCTCTCGCGTGAACTATATGTAAATGAAATGATGCATGCTTAATGACATGCTTGCCATGGTGCATGAGAGATGCATGATGATGCATTGGTGGAAACATAACAAGATTAATTAACTTGAGTACAATTTTCCTTCACAGTAAAGTTATAACTAAATCCTTATAATTGAAGTTTAATTAACACCAAGCAAGATTAGTTGATTAACTAGAAAAGTGGATACACTCAAACATAAACAAGGCATTCGTGCTTAAGCAAAGAAGTATCAAGATCATATTATTATCTAGCTAGAGAGACATCCTAAAGCAAGATTAAACCACTATAAACATGGTAGCTAAGATTACATGAAAATCAACATTACATTGCTGTAGGGCAGCAAGGTAGGCATGCCCCATGGTCTCCAACCAATCCAAATACAAGCAATATTAAATCAACCTTCTCTTTTTTATTATTATTTAATTTATTATCAACATGAGACTAGCACCATCATATTCCACGGTAAATTATTGCCATGGACCAGCAAGGTAAAAATGTTCCATTGATCTTCACTTAATCCAAAAATCTCTAAATCCTATGTTAATCACTTACTTTCATTAATTAATTAATCATTAACTATACAAGTGATGATGACCCTACTAACACTACACAACCAAGCCATGGATCATTTGTGTGGTATGATTCATGGTCTTTAAATAACACCAAAAGATCACATAAGTCATTTCATGATTTGTATTATTTACTCCAAGCCATTTAATTAATTATTAAAGCATATAAACAAGGATAAAATTAAACTTCATCAAATTAATCCTAAACATTTTATGAAGGTTGATTACATCATAAAACAGTGGAAGAATAAATTTCATAAATTTTAGATAATTATTTTGGCCTATAAAAATCATGGAAGCTTATTTCTTAATTAAAAGAGGTAATTATTAAGCATGACAAAAGTAATTAACATGCCAAACACATATTTTTCTATGAAACTACACATCATGAGGAACACATAGAATTTTATTTTATATTTTTTTGAGCTCTAATTATTTAATTACGAAATAATCAAGAAATCAGCTTTTTATCTTTTTCTTAAAAACGAAAATCATTTTACCCTTCTTCTTCCTCAGGTCGTACGAGCAGGAAGGGGCTCTGAGGCTGCCAGAGCTGGCCGACGGTGGCAGACGGGCGACCAGCGGTGGCGGAGCTGGCTGGGAGGGGCTCTGGAGCACGGCGAACTCGCCGATGCTCATGGCTCGGCCGGAGGTGGACGGGGCTGGCCTGGCCACGTGAGCAGGCGGCTTCCAGACGGCATGGCACAGCGGCGGCAGCGAGTCCGGCCAGGTGAGTGAACCGGACCGGCGGAGAGGCACGGCGCGATGGTCAAGGAGGGGTGCGAGGTGGAGGTGGTGGCGCTAGGGCGTTGGCTGAGGCTGGGGTGGCCTGCAAAGGGAAACAGCGGCGACGTCCATGAGCTTGACTGCTCGGCGCCCATGGCGAAGCAGAGGAAGAGAGGAGAGGGCCAGCGGCGTGGCTTAAGTGGGCGAGGGCGAGGCTTCTAGGCTTGCCAGCAGCGGCTCGGTCTCAGGCAGGCAAGCTGCCGCGTGCCCTCGCGCAGAAACGGCGAGAAGGGCGGCAGCCGGCCAGCGAAGCAGCTGCGTGTCCGATATTACTGCTTGTGGTACTGTAGCACCTCATCCCTTTACTATTTTCTTTAAATTACTCAAATTTTGGTATAGAAACTCGAAAATCCCCAAAAATAAAAGTTGTTCAAAATAAAGAGAGCTACAACTTTGTTTTTGGGACCAAATCTAAATTCTGCCTAGATTTTGAAATTTATAAAAAGAGATAAAAAGGGTTGAAATTAGAGTTTTTCAAACTGAATTCAAATTTGTATTTTTAAACCAGATTTTGAAACCTCATTTTGCAATTTCAGTTTGGAACCTTTCAAATCTCAATTTCATGATTAAATCATAGCTAAATAATTTGAGCTCGAGAGATTACGGTTTTTATTTTAATAAACATATCATGTGACTATAAACCATCACATATGCAACATATGAAGACTTTTAATTGAAACTTGAAATACATTTATGCCAAAATACCTAATGATGCATGATTATGACATGATTAATTTATTAATTACAATTATAACACCAGGGGTGTTACATCTGGCCTTGCCTTTACCTCTACCTGATGATCAAGACATCCCCATCCTTCAATATGTCGATGACACTCTAATATTTATGCAGGCGGACAGATACCAAGTGGACTTCCTCAAACACTTGCTTAATGATTTTAGTGAATCCACTGGTCTGAAAGTGAACTTCGGGAAATCTTTCATGGTCCCAATCAACATGAATCAGAATGATTATGAAGAACTTGCTGACAACTTTGGATGTGAAGTTGGGACCTTTCCTTTCCCCTACCTAGGTCTGCCTCTCAGTATTTCTAAGCCCACAGTTGCTGATTTCTGGCCCTTAGTTAACAAATGTGAAAGACGACTGACAAGCATCTCTTGTTACCTTAGTCAAGCAGGCAGACTAGAACTCACAAACTCAGTTTTCCCTGCACTGCCAACCTTTGCCATGTGCATCTTCAGTCTACCTAAGATAGTGATTGAGCAGATTGATAAGTATCGAAAGCACTGCCTCTGGAGGGGGTCTGATGCCAACAATAAAAAACCACCAAAAGCTGCTTGGCCAATGGTATGTCAGTCTAAAGAGGCAGGAGGACTAGGGATCATTAATCTACAAAACCATAATGAATGTCTTCTTCTAAAACATCTGGACAAATTCTTTAACAATGCTGATGTCCCTTGGGTCTCACTTGTAAAAGGAAAATACTATGCTACCGACAGACTGCCAAGGCTTCATTCTTCATTCAGGGGGTCTTTCTGGTGGAGGGATATTCTAAAGCTCCTTGACTCCTTCAAGAAATTAGCAATGGTGAATATACATAATGGCTCTACTTGTCTCTTCTGGCTTGATTCCTGGAATGGATCACCCCTGCAGTATACTTATCCAGAGTTGTTCTCCTTCTGCAAAAACATTCATTCTTCGGTTAGTATGGTTAAAGCTGATCACTCTGCAACTCAGATGTTCCACTTACCATTGTCAAATGAAGCATACAGCCAGTTCCAACAACTGCAGATATAAATTTAGAATCTGCAGATTGACTCAGACCCTGATAGATGGCATTATATATGGGGTTCAAATGTCTTCTCCTCGATAAAAGCTTACAAGTTTCTCTCGAGGATACAACCGGGCCCACCCAATCTTTAAGTGGCTTTGGAAATCAGCCTGCCAAAATAAAAGGAAAGTGTTTTTTCTAGTTACTCCTCAAAGACAGATTAAGCACAAGAGAACTTCTTGGAAGGAAATCTATGATTTTACAGGATTATACCTGTGCTCTGTGCAGCCATGGCATTGAGGAATCCTTGTTTCATTTGTTCTTTGACTGTCCCTTTGCTACAGTAGCTTGGTATTTGTTGAAGTTGGTCATTCCAGTAAACCACACCCCCATACAAATTTTTGAAGCTCTCAAGGTTCAGTTAAGGCTCCCCTTCTATATGGAAATATTAGTAACAATGTGTTGGGCAATTTGGACAGTCAGAAATGATGCTATTTTCAGAGGAATTCCCATCTCCTTGCAAAGATGCAAAATAATCTTCAAGACTGAATTTGCCTTGGTTATCCTAAGAGCAAAGCCTTCCCTGCACCCAGATATTGATTTATGGCTAGAAGCTTTTGTTTGATCCTTTTGATCTTTTTTGTAACCTTTTTTGTATCGTGAGTCCTGTTTGTACATTAACTTTTTATAATTCAATAAAAGCACAGTAGGGGGCTTTACCCCTCCTGTTTCCCCTCAAAAAAATACTCTCTCAGACCACCTGCCTCTCTGTTCCCCATTTCTCTTTGATTGAATACATTCCTTCTGTGCTTTCCTGTTCATCTTCCATGTACGGAGGCTGTGCATGCAGGTAGTCATGGGAGCCTTATGCTCTAGAGTCTGTCCCTGACTTTGCCTCCTCCATATTCAATCGAACCCCTCTCTTTGTGTTGTCCTGTTCATCTTCTAGATGTGGGGAGGCAGTGTTTGCCATTAGTCGCAGGGCCTTTCTACTCTAGCCCTCTCCCTAACTATGCATCCCCCAAATCGTCTTGTGGAAGTGCTCCTTCGTGTTGTTGTTGCGTTGGCAAAGGTATTCTTTCCTTACTCTAATCCAATATAATTCATTAGATAGATTTTGTATGTACTTTCGACCGTACCCTCCTAGAACATGAAATCGATTTGATGGGTGAGATCCCCAATTTTTTGTGTTGTGGTTTAAGTTATTTTGGATCTATAGTGGAAAGCGTCAAGGCTAGTATGATTTTTCTTATGGTTCATATGTGTTAGTTTACAGTTTGCTTTTGATAGAATAGGCAATGCATGTCTTGAGCAGTATTTGCTCAATCGCTCCCTACCCGACTTCTAACCGCTACTCTGCCGCCACCGTCTCGTTCCCATCAGAGCAGTAAGAAACTTCAAATTCCATCTGTCACCATTTTTCTACTCTTCTTCCCTTGCCCCATTTTTTACGCAATCCCTTGCCCCCTTTTTTGAAGTGCTGCTCTGCTGACACCACCATGCCAACACAGCAGCAAGGATCTAGCAGTAGTGGCCTTATGATGTCATGATATTCAGTGGAATAAGCTAACAACAGTATGAGATTTGTGTTCAGTGGCACTCTTTTGATGCGGTACATGATGGCAACAGTGAAGTGAGTTAACTCATATCAATTGATTTGTATTTTACCGAGTTTCACCTTGACAGAAATTGTAAAAGATAATTGCCAATTTATAATTTATAGTACTTTGGATAAATGGGTTTATTCTATTGTTTCAGTAAATGTTGACGGTAATTAAATGTTCATTTTACACCGTTAACTAGATGCATAAAAGAGGTTACCAATAGCAAGATAGATGTTTTAACTAACAATTTTTATGAGTTTTGGTGATTTCATATTTTCCATAGAGTAATTCCAGAAAACATACGAAGGAGGATTTAAATACATAAAATGACAAAACTTAACCCCAACGAAACATACGCCATCGGACTCTAGAAGGTACTAGAAGATACCACGATAAAGCGGCGACCTAGAGGCCAACCTAGTGGTCCGACCGGCCCAGGGCTTGGTGCCGGGCGGCACCCCTCTGAAACCTCTCCCAACGTCCTTCGGGAAGCTTCCTCCACCGCCTTCAAGGAGTCATATCCACCATACATGAAGTCGGTTTGATCAAAGGGCTCATATGCATCCCACCGGGCTATATAAGGAGACCTCTGGCCCCCTGCCTAGAGGCATCCAAAACCCTAATTTATATTCCTCTGTTAGGATCAAGAGAGAGGTCCCATTGAATGGATCTACCTCCTAGAACTAGCCATCAAAAAAAGATTAGTTCTTCATAGATCTAGTCTTATGTATTGAAATAGTGAGATAGAGAGTGAAGGAAGAGTTCAGAGGAGGTGTCGGTGCTCCCTCTACAACTTATACTTCAGCGGATTCAAGTTCTTCATGAGTTTGTCTTTAAGATTTCTTTAGTAATCATCTTTTGATCTAAGTTTACTTTGTTTATATTGTTCATCTGGCTTGCGACTCTTTTGAGTGCTTCATTCCTGTTCTAGATGGAGTAGAGTATTAATTATAGTGTAGGTGTGGTGCTTAGGCTAGGGTTAATCGTGAATGCCCCCTAATCTTCTGGATCGATGGTAGATCGCAGATGTGACAGACCTGTTGAGTCCTTTTGTCGGGGGCCAAACAACCGGTTCGTTAGGCCCCCCGGCTAAACAGAGCGAAGTGAACCGTCATTAGAACTCACATCCGGCCCAACGAGGACTAGATCTAGTGGGCCGTCCTCCCGACGGGCCTTAAAGGGACCAACAGGACTACGACAAAGGCCCGTAGGTAGACCGCGCCGCGCAGCCCCTGGAACGAGGGCTGCGACCCCTAGGGCGCGTGGCTCGCACGACCCCTGCGGGACAGGAGGACTCCTGGGGTCATGACCAGGGGGCCGCGGTTCGCACGACCCTCTGCAGGATCCTTCGCCCAGAAGTAATGAAGGCTTGCGTCCCACGCCTGAACCACGTCCTCTCCGCCTGTGACTCGTGCAGGGCATGGGCAGGAAGCATCTTAACCGCACTGTACGTCAGTGCAGGGCGTGGACGCAAGTACTCAGCGGCACTGTCGGCCAGAGCAGGGTGTGTGAAGGGTCGAGATGGCAGACTAGAGGGGGGTGAATAGTCCTTTCTAAAATCTGATCGCAGCGGATGACCGAATAAAATATGGAATTAAAACTATCGGTCCAATCAAGACTTCACCCCTCTATCTATGATCAAGCATCTTACAAAATAATCCTAGGTTGAGCCACTAAGGAGCAAGGCTAGGTAGGGCTTGCCTATCCAATACTAGGTTGCAAGGTCACATAAACCTAAGCAACTAGTACTCAATCAAACCGGAGAGCACCTACATATACTAGTGAGCAAAGAGCACAAAGTCTAAGCACACTAATAGTTCTCACTAGCACGGCTACACAAGCCTAACTAGTGAGCTCACTTGCTTAGCTACACAAACTAAGCAAAGTGACTAGCAAGGCTACACAAGCCAACTAGCCACGTAATTGCTACTTCTATGCTACACAAGCTAAGAAGGTAACTAGAAAGCTACACAAGCAAACTAGCTACACAAGAGCAACACTACTCACTAGCACAAATAATGAATCAAGTAAAGACAAGCTAGTGATCGGAGACTTTGCAAACCGACGAGAAGAGTAGACAAGTTGACACGTCGATTTTTTACCGAGGTTCACTTGGTTGCCACCAAGCTAGTCCTCGTTGAGACAAGCTCCAAGGTTGTCGCCGGTCCTCTTGCTAGCGGTGACCCTCAAGTCACGCTCTCCCACCGGAGTGCTCACCACGAGCTCTAGCACTTGACCGCGTCGAACCACTTGCCGCTCTTCGTGTCTCCCTTTTACTAGAGTTGCTCTTCACGATCTCCCGCGGGGTGAGCACAATCCCCCTCACAATGTCACTCCACGTGACTAGCAATCGGAGCACCACTCAATCTCCGAGCGTGCTACAACGATGCCCACAAGCCTCCAAGCCGTCTAGGAGGTGACAACCTCCAAGAGTAATAAGCACCACCGGCTGCAACTCGATCACCTAGTGCCACACCTTGCAATCTCTCAATGCAACGCACTAGAATCGCTCACTCGCAATCAAATGTAATCACTACAAGCATAAGCGAGTTAGAGGCTCTCCAAGCACTCCCACACAAAGCCACATAGGCCCAAGAGTGCTCATTTGCCAGCCAAAGCCGGCCAAGGCAACTACTTATAGCCCCAAGGGCTAAAGAGCCGTTGCCCACGAACACTGGTCGGGCGCGACCGGACGGCGCGCAAGTGACGGCCGGGACGCGTCCGGAAGCTGTCGGTCACTTCCGGCACCGCCACGTGTCCTCGCTATTCGAATATAGCCGTTGGCGCACAACGGCTAACTTCGCGTAGCGCGCCACGCCACCTTGACGGGGCCGCGTCTGCCCACCGACCCGGATGCATGGCGCCCGGCGTCCGGTCACAACTTCGAAGAGCTCCAAAACTGATTTTTCTGGCCGGGGACGCGTCCGTCAGAACCGACCGGACTCCCCGGCGTCCGGTCCACCTCGCCTTCGCCTGCGCCTCGCCCTCTACACGTCGGCCGGACGCGGCACCGGAGCGTCCGGTCCCCCACGGCGTCCGGTCACCACCGAAAAAAATGCCCTGGACGCGCACACTTGACCGGATGCGTCCGGTCCCTCCTGGACCAGCGTCCGGTCGAGTGTTTCTCAGCGAGAAACACTCCGACGACTTCGCCTCCATTTCCGGCCTCCGGCGCAGTAGAAAATGAGCACTTCACTTCCACGAAAACACCGAATCCCGCCTCGCAAGCTCGGCGGGAGGGAGAGAGGATCCCAAACCCCTCTCTACCCGGCAAACACCAACCCTTTTGTAAATGTGCCAACACCACCAAGTGTACATCACCATGTGCTAGTGTGTTAGCATTTTCACAATCATTTTTTCAAAGGGTTTTCACTCCTTCTCACAATGCCACTCGATCCTAGCAACACGATGCAAAGTTAGATCGCTCAAGCGGCACTAGATGACCGATATGCAAACAAGTTTGCCCCTCTTGATAGTACGGCCATCTATCCTAAACCTGGTCATCAACTTCTCTACACACCTATGACCGGTAAAATGGAAATGCCCTAGATTATACCTTTGACTTGCGCTTTCCACTCCATCTCCTCCAATGCCGATGCAACACATGCACCAACATCCACATGAATGATATGATCCACTTCATATCATCACATGGCCTTTGGTCCATCGATCTTGACCTCACTTGCTCTTCACCATCGCTTCGGTCCTTCGGCGCCAAGTCTTTGCTCAAGCCTCCCGACACTCGGTACCAACGACTTCAAAGCCTCCAACTTGCCCTTCACCTTCGCAACCAGTCCATCAAGCCAAGTCTTGTCTCGATCTTCACCTCTAGCCACATGACTCCATGTCATGTATCATGCATTAAGCTTCTTCATCACCTGTGGACTAATTCTCTGCATATCTCACATAAACACAATTAGTCCACCTAGGTTGTCACTCAATTACCAAAACCAAACAAGGACCTTTCAGTGTGGCCTGGCGTTTGACCGCACTATTAGCCAAGAGCAGGGTAAGGCTTGGTGTCTAATCACCCTAATGGCTAACGGTCCAGACAGCCCATCCGTCACAACTCACTCCCGCGCCGAACGACGCCATTAAGTCCGAGCCAATACAATAAGCGCTCCAATCAGCTGTTCGACCTCTCCTTCCACTATGGAGGAATGGGCAGGCACTCCGGCGACACGACCACACCAGCGACCGCTTCAGATCAGCAAATACAACACGAGGAGGAAGGACGCCCCGACCCTAAGAAGGCAGACGAGCCACTCCACTATTGTCTTTCTTCTTTTTCTTTCTTTACACGGCACGCCCATACTCCTTCTACAGAAACATGTAAGGCCACCCCTCCCTTCATCTATAAAAGGGAGGGCGAACCGTTCTACAAACAAGCCAAATCAGACCACCGAAACCTATCACACGCTTCACCACACATGCCACGATATTGGCACCACGCTTAATCAGAGACTTGGGAGCCCCTCCCTCTCTCAAACCGTTTGTAACCCCTACTACGAACCGCCGCTAAGTAACACGACTCCTTCGAACTGGACGTAGGGTCTCTCGCCCGAACAAGTATACCTTCCCGTGTCCTCTTAGCGAACCATCCGGTATAAATGCGCATCTATAAATTTACTAGTTGGTGCTTTCACGAAACACCGACATCTTTGTAGTCCACCTCCCGTTGATAGATTTGGTGGGATGCGGTTGTCGAGTGAGTGATATATTTATATTATTGGTGAAGTTTCTATACTCAACCTGCTTTCGATTAATGTTCCAAAGTTCATTAGTAGAAGACATAGTTTACCCAAAGTTAGAAGTAGAGGACCCTGTTTATCTTAACCTTGTTGCTACACTTAGTTATCATAAATCAATCTAGTTATCTCTTCATCTAGTTACCACTACATAGTTATCATCCTTTTTGTTGAGTTAGATCGTAGTTAGTCTCACAAGTTTTACTGTGGATACGATATTTAAAAACCTTAGGGTGAAATCTGAAACGATATCCTTACGCTTGCGGATCTTTCTCTATGATTATTCTACGCGCGTTAAAAATACCAACAGTAAACTTGGTATTTTTTCTCTGCATACCCAGCTAGTACAAATTAGCATGATTCTGTAGCAAAGATCTGCATTGGCTTCACAGTGAATCTCTATATTACTGTGATTTTCGCATATGATTCAGAGTGTACATTCATAGCACTATCTTGAAGTACAAGCGTATAGTACCCGAGCCTTTCAGATTTTTGTGGTTTCGGTCTAGGTTGTTTGTTTATTCAAGTTTGGCAAGCATGAGTTTCAAGTATTGCTATTTAATCAATGTTGCCTTGTGTTTCTTGAGGTGTAGCTACCATTATTTTTTTCTTTAACTCTTTTAGTCTCTCTTTGCTATGAGTTTTTATAGCCCGCATATATGTTGATAGCAAGACCAGTTCAGCTGCATCCTGTGTAGTTTACTAACTAGCCATTGAACTAATTTTGAAGTAAATTTGAGGCTCATTTTGGATTAAAATTTTCAATTCTCTAGTTTAAGTTTCAGATTTCTTCTATAACTGAGGGTTAGATGGCCTTGATGTCATACGCTATGGCTGATATCTTTGGGCGAATCAGTTTGCTTAGATTTGATTAGCAGAGGCCGCACTAAATCCTAGAGTCTTTCCCTAAGCTGTTCTCCATCTGAAAATTCATGCTGGAGCAACAGTCCATCTCTATTTTTCTGTTTGCAGTCTAGGCTCTTTTTTTCTATGTTTGGCAAGTCTTGTATTTCATTGCCTTGTGTCTTTTTGAGTTGTAGCTTCTTTCAGTTTCATTTTTTGTTGTGTTTCACATTGGTCTTTAGTTCATTTCAATTTTAGGTTAATTTTGTTTCAGATTTCCATTCAATCCCAGTAGAATCTATTGAGTTAAAGTTTAGAATCAGTTTTTGTATAATCTAGGTTTGGTTCAATTTAGTATCCTGCATTAGAGTTTGTGTAGTAAGCCCCATCGTGATTCAGGTACTAAATTTCAGTGACTTCGTGCAATAGAAGTTCAGGTCTCTATGTTGTAGTTTATGTTTTGGTTCAATTTTATAGAATCTAGGTTCTCAGCTTTCATATTTGAGTTTCAGGTATAGTATGGTTGGACCCATATCTTCATTATTTTTCCAGTTCAATTTTAGGTTCAGTCATTTCAATATTTAGTTAACTCTAGTTTTTTTAGTTTTATAATTCCAGGTTTCTAGTTCCTAGACTTTAGTTTTAGGTTCATGTTAGTTATTAGTTCAGTTTTAGTTTATTTTTTTAATCTTTATGTTATCTTAATTATATACTCAGTATATGTTTTAACTGCACCAAGGCAATCTTCATTTTTATTTTTCAATATCCTAGTTTTAGTTTAAGTAATTGAGCCCCATCATGTTTTAGATACAAGTTTCAGTGACTTCATGTGGCAGCTGTAGTTTGGATTGGTCAGAAGCAGTAGCAGCCTGATTGCTTGATTCAGTGAGTGGCTTGGACAGTAGTAGCAGTGACATTTCAGTAGTGCAGACAATATACCTCAGACTAGCTTGCAGGTTTACCCTAGACCCTAAACCCTAGCAAGTCAATGTGTATTTAGTTTGTGAGCCATTTCATTTTCATACTACATTTCCATATGGATCCTTAGTCTATAGCTTTATTTAATTTATTTGTTTTATTTTATTCATTATTTTTCCATATAATGTTTTTTTCAAATAAGATGGCTAAAAAAAGAAATGGATTAAAAAAGCATGAACAACAATACATACTCCCTCCATATAGAATTTAAAAATAGTTTTGGACAATAATATAGTCTCCAAAGTATAACTTTGACTATATATATTTTTTAAAAAATATTCATCACAAAGTGATATATATATATATATATATATATATATATATATATATATATATATATATATATATATATATATATACTTTTATAAAAGTATTTTTAAAACAAATTTATGTTCTTAATGTTTGACCTCAATCTTGTTAAAATGACTTGTTTTTCTATACGGACAAGTATATACTTTATAGAGTATGGGGACAAAAATAAAGCAGACAGAGCGGAGGGTAGGCACGGGCGTAAACTGCCAATTGCCAAAGGCAGTGGCCCGCGTAGCACTGCGTGAATGCGCTAGGAGGCCAGGCCACAGGCCTGAATATACAATATAAAAAAACATATAGTACTCCATCCGTTCATAAATAACTTATTTTATTTGACTTTTTAACAACTACATTTGACTATTTATCTTATTTAAAAATTTTATATATATTATAAAATAAATAAATTATTATTAAAGTATCTATAATAATAATACAAATCATAATAAGATACATGATATTTATATAAAAAATTTAAATAAGACGAATGGTCAAATGCAGTTATTGAAAGTCAAATAAAATAAGTTATTTGTGAACAGAGGGAGTATGTTGGGAAGAAATAAATAAAGGCAGCTAAGGCAATACTATGTTGTAAGGTCATGGGTTGTCGACAGCGGCAGCAACAGCCACTGACTCTACTGAGGCACGGCTTTTCTAGACCCTTTCTGTTTTTGTGTCTTCTACTACTACTATGACCTTGTTTAGATTGCTAAAGTTAGAAAAAAAATTATAACTGTAGCATTTTGTTTGTATTTGACAATTATTATCCAATCATAGACTAACTAAACTCAAAAGATTCGTCTCGTGATTTACAACCAAATTGTACAATTAATTATTTTTTACTTACATTTAATGCTCCATACATGCGGCTAAAAATTGGTGTGATGAAGAGAGTGAAAAAATTAGAATTTGGAGGGAAAGAGAACAAGGGCTAATGTCTAATCTAATATAATGAACTATGGTTTTGTGTGTGGCTGTGTGAGAGAGAGGAGGCTTAGGAGAGGAGAGAGAGGTGTTTTAATTTTTAAGCGATATATTCTTTTGGTTATATATGTTAAGTTTAATAAGATAAGTTAAATAATTTAATATAAAAAATATTATTTATATGACTGATAAGACAAATAAATAAGACAGAGATGACCAATGCCTAGAGGTGATAGACTTGACTAATGGACACCGGACCAAGGAGGAGAAATGACGAGGCCTCTCCTCCGGGACCGGAACGACTTGAATGAATGAAGAACTTCGTTGGTTATTATTATAAAAAAGAGTTTCGTTGGTTGTGTAAATAAATGAAGGAAATTAAAGAAGAAGAAATTGCTCCAACACTGCTGCTGCTGCTGCCGAACTGCAAAAGCAACAAGCAAAAAAGCCAGGCAAAAGCATAGCTTTGCTGCAATTTGCACTGGTCCCCGCACGCAACAGTGGAGGTGGAGCACGGGTGGTCGGTCACTAGTCCCCACACACAGACACAGACACAACAGACACAGACACAGACACAGCACAGTCCCTCCCCCTCCCTCATCAAAATCATCAAAAAATCCTTTCTTTTCTTTCCCTATCCATCCATTCATGGATCCCCTTTTCCTTTGATCCGCAGTCACCACGCCAAGGCCAAAAGAACAAGACCGAGCCTGTCTGTGTCTCTCTCTCCACTCGCTGGATTCGAAAACCCTGCCATTGCTGCTGCTCTTCAATCTACTAACCCCAGGAGCAGAATCTGCAATTCCCCATTCTCTTCCCGAATTCCACTGTACGGTGCGTTACATGCTGCAGACAGAAATCCCCCCTGTCAAGTGTCAACTCCACTCCGTCTCCGTCGCCAGATGAGAATGAGATCCATCCATGTCCATGCGAATGCAGCAATCCACCACACCACCAGCAGCAAGCTAGTAGTACAGGAGTAGTAGCAACCCTTTTTTCTTCACAATCTTGCTGCTTCATCTACTGCTGGCTGCTACGACGGCAATGCAGATGCCGCCGCCGCCTCTCCCTTCCCTCACCCTCTTCCTCTGCCTCTCGCTTTCGCTGCTGCTACCCGCCTCCGCCGTCTCCTCCCCGTCCTTCTCCCTCGACTTCTTCCCCGCCGCCGGCGCCGCCGCCATCGCGCAGCTCGCCCTCTCCGGCGGCGCCAATGCCACCTCCGGCGCCGTCTCCATGCCCATCCCCGGCGCACGGGTGCAGTACAGGACCCCCATTCCCGCGTCCGCACTCCGCCCCGGATTCTCCACCTACTTCTCCTTCGCCCTTCCTACCGCCTCCTGCTCACTCGCATTCTTCCTCACGCCCTCCGCCGGCTCCGCTTCCCGCTCGCCACCAGCCCTCGCCCTCGTCTTCTCCGCAACCCGCATCCGCATCGACCTCGCCGGCCGCACCGCCCTCCAGACGGAGACACGCCATCCCGTTCCCGTTGCCACCACCCCAGGTCTGCTCCACCTGCACGCCTGGATAGACTACCACACCAACAACAACTCTTCTTCTTCTCCCAATCCCGCCACGGACACGCTCCACGTCCGGCTCGCCGCCACGCGAACCCCCATCACCAGGCACCACCCGACCCCGACCCCGCCGCTGCTCTCCTACCCGCTCCATCTGCCCCCCCGTCCTCCGCAGAGGCCCCATCCTCGCCGGATTCCGGACCTCCTCCGGCAACTGCACACTCTTCAGCTGGGCGTTCCGGGCAGCTCCCAACCGGATGCACTCCCTGCCGCTCAACCCCACCGACCTGCTCACCACGCCGCCGCCAGAGCGCGTCGCCAGCGCCCGCGCGCCCGCCCTCGACCGCCGCTACAGCAGCCCCTGGGCCGCCGCGCTGTCCCTGCTGCTCGCCGCCGCCGCCGGCGCATTGCTCACCTTCATTGCGCTCTTCCTCTGGTACTCCGTGTCCAAGCGCCGCCCCGTCGCGCCGGTGGAGTACCCCATGCACCCCTCACACGTCGTCTACGAGAAGATTGTGCTCTTCGGGGTCAAGGACGACGCCGCGGTCGCTGATTCCGCCGAGAACAAGTAACATCAACCAACCAAGTAGATGCTGCCTTTCACTTCTTTTTTTTTCTTTTCTTGCTGTGTATTTTTTTCCCCCACTTCACTAGTTCTCTTCTGCTGCATTTGCAATCGTGTTGTAATTACTAGTACTAGTAGTAAGGTAGCAAGTGCCATCAGCCCACCGTGGTGGAGACTGCAGATTCTGCCTCCCAAACACATCAGGGCAAACTCTGCACTTTCCACCCAAATTACCTTCAATTAGCTAGCTACAAGAGTACTTCTTTTTGTTTTTGTGATCTTTGTTCCCAATCAACTTGTAACACTGTTGGTACTGATGTGTTTCCTTTCTTGCACTGATGATGCTTAGTAATTTGCCTCTCTACTTATTGGTTGTGTTTCACTTCTCAGCTCTAACCCTAACGGACAAAACTGATCTTTCTTTTGCTTACACACTAATGTTCACCATAAATTGGTTCAATCCAATCCCCAATTCACCAAGGTTTTGTATTATACTGCTTCAAAAATCAAAATGGTAGTGTGCTTCTCTCTCACTAATCTTGACCATATAAATACATATACTAGTTCTGTTTAAGCCTTCTCTGCCTCGAAATGATTGCTGCATTTGCAATCATGTTGTGATTAAAAGGCTTCTGTACTTAGTTGTGTTTCACTTCTCCGCTCAAAGAAGAAAACTGATCTTTCTCTTGCTTACATATAAGTGCATACTAATCTTCACCATAAATCGGTTCAATCGCCAATTCACCATGGCTTTATATCATACTGCCTGGAAATAGTAGCATTCTTCCGTCTCACTACATATCCTACACTGTGGTCAGGTCATGTTACATTAAGTTTCAGCACATCCATAAATCACAGTAGGGTTCTTCTTTTTCCCTCGATAGAAACTGACGCATCACATGTTCCTATATTCATATTCCTTCCGCAAGACCTCCTCTGATGGAAATCAACATTTAGTTTCGGCCTCTACTAGTACTCATTGATGTAGTCTCAAAGAAGGTCCAGCTCCAAGTTTGATCATGTTGATAGATCTCTCTCAACCTCAAGTAGTCAAGTTGCCAACAAAGTGGGGGTAAAGCCCAACTTGGAGCAAGGGACCTGCATTTCATATTTCTGGATAGAGGCCACAGTTTTGATTTGGTCTTCTTTCGGTTGGCCAAAGTGACTTTCCATTATGATACTGTGTGGGTGGAGATACGAGGACTATTATATATATGTTTTCATAGTGCTGCTTTCAGTTGGGACTGGGGAACTACTAAACAGAAGAATATGGAATCCAGGGTTGCTCTTACCTTTCTCTTCCCTTTTCTTTCTGCAGTAATAATTTGCACCTTGCCTTTTTCTTCCCTTTTCTTTCTGCTATAACAACTGGGCACCTGAAATTTTCAGTTCGTTGTGGCTTCATTTGATGCTGCTAAAATTAGGGTGCAAATGCATTTTTCCAACCCACAAAAGTTCAGTTGAGTAGCTGAATTGCCTTTAGTTAGGATTTTTGCCTTTTAGAACCGGATGCTGCTGGTTCTGTACCAGAGATATATTTATGTTATATCCTCTATAATGTCAGCTGAGTGTGGTCATCAGTAGTCATTAGTCTTGACAGCTGTTGGACAGGCTATTGTGCATTTGTACAAGAGTATATGTATCTATTGGAGAAAATTGTTTTACCTTTTGTGTACTGTGCTTTTGCACCATGGCATAATGAATGCTGTAATATTTGCTTTGGCTCTTGTTGTAACTTGCAAGCTCCACTGCTCCAGCATGGATGATGTTGGTGTCTCTTGACTCTTGGGTGTTACCCAAAAGGAATAACCTTCTTCTCGTCATTTCATTGGTTAAGAAGATGAGAACGCACCTTTCTTTCTAAACAACAGTGCCTTTTTGGGAACAGAATATGGAATCCAGGATTGTTGTTAGCCTTTTTTTCCCTTCTCTTGATGTACAAGTGTCTCCAGGGTGGAGAGATATTTGACCCCTGAAATTTTTGGTCCATTCTTTGCAAGAGCATTTTTGCAACTAACAGTCAACAAACAGAATCTAGGTGAGTAGCTGACCAGAGATTCTACAATGTCAGGTGAGGGTGGTCATCATTTGTCATTGATCTTGACTACTGTTACCCAGGATATTGTATGAGAGTGTACCTATCGGGAGAAAACTGTTTACCTGTTTAGTGGTGAGTCTTTTTTTTTTTTGATAAATGTTTAGTGGTGAGTCTTTGCACTACGGAATGATGAATCACCACATTACGCAAGATAATGTAATATTTGCTTCGGCCCTTGTGTGTTAATGATCGGAAGATCGAGCTGCGGCTGCACAGTTTTAGCTACAGTATCGCGTAGGTGTTTAGCTGCAGCCACAGCAAGGCCTGAAGCAGATCATAGCCGTTGAAGCTCCAGCCTGTGTGATGTTGTATTTTTTTCCTGTCCAGACCTTGTTTGGCTGCACACAAAAATGTGTGTTTGTGTGCAGCCAGACAAGTCCTCGGTGTGGTGTAGGTGGGTGGGTGGGTAATTACTATGTTTGTTCCAAATTAAAGTTGTAATAGTTTATAAAAAAACATAACTTTTGTTATGTATCTAGATATAGTGTAATAGCTATGTATTTTAAAAGTTAAAATATTTTATAAATTAAAATGGAGGGAGTAGTACGCTGGTTACGTATATATATATTTTTTAAAAAAATCTCGCCTGATGAGTGTGCAGTATATATTAGACAAGTAAAAGAGGGAAGGAAATTGCAAGTCAAAAAAAAGAGAGTCAAATATTGGATGATGGATGGGCGGCCACTAGTGACCCTGACTTTGGTAAATGCTTTTGCAGGATGGACTTTCTTGATTCTGTGCACTGCACACATGCATGTTTACATGAATAGTGCCTATTGTTATTGGTGACAGCAGTCTCACCCATGACCCGGAGAAGTCTGAACTACGAGTGCACATCACAATCCACATATGATCGTCTCTGTCTCTTTCTTATTCGTCCTATTTACTTGTGGGCATGGATTCTCTAACTTTGTTCAGTTTCATCTAGTCATCATTTCTTTACTGTTTGTACTACTTTTTTTTGACCATTGAATCCGATTGTGTCTAGAAAAAAGATTCCTTTTTGCATGCTAATTAAGTAATTATATACTATTTAGACAGAATGATATGGTATGTGCTCGAAAAGGGAATCGATAAGCAAGTCTAATCCGAGTCTTTACATGGCTCAAACATACTATGTAATTGGGCACCTTTTTTCTTCGAAGATTTACGGTCTGGATGGCTCGTTTCCGCGGATAAAAATTTCATGGCTTCCGTCAAAAATGATTTTTTATACTTTAATTCCTATATTAACTTCTGTTGGAACTATAACTACTTTTTTTTTTTGTAATTTCTAACCATGTCATCTTGTTGTCATTTGATCCTTGTTTTTTTCTTCTTCTTCTAAAAATTGGGACCTGGATTTTGTGTAGTAGGAATATGAAATAGAAAGTTTCCTTTTCTTTTCTTTGCTTTTGGTTTGGCATCTTGGGAAGTACTAGAAGTAGCGACCAATCAATCAATGGGCTTTAATTTGCTTCTATTTTTTTATTACAAATAAGGAGAATGGACTTGTGGCCGAGAAATGTAACTGAAGCAGGAGAATGACCCTGATGATATTTTGGTGTGTGTTCATGGACCTGGAGCACCAGTAGTAGATGTCATGTCTTTTGCGACGTATCTCATCTATTTGATGATATTATCTTTATGGTGGTGGCACGTTCTCTTAATCCCTCTTTTATCTCTCTCTGCTTCATTCAGTGCTTGCGTGCGTGCAATTTCCTTTTTCAAAACAAAAAGGGGAGAGAGAGAGAGAGGGGTGGGACTTATAGCATAAATGACTATTTTTTGTAGTTAAGTATACTTTGAATTTTCTTATAAATACTTTATTATGTATTTATGTGTTTAATCTGCGATGCACCTATATTTATGTGCATACACATATACTATTGTATGGTGGGTTGGGTGTGCCCAAGTACGTAGCGGAGGAGAGAAGAAAACAAATGGAGTGAGTTGTTGCGTGTGTGTGCGTGGTTGGGGATTTTGGCAAGCAAACAAAACAATGTATGTAGCATTTGATTTGATATATAAAAAAAGTAGAATAATAAAATCGAATGAAGAAGCAACGAAAACGCGCTGTGCAACGAAGGAGTCGCTTTCGCACGCAACTCTGCTGTGCTGCGTGTGAGAGAGACGGAGGGAGGGAGGGAGAGGACAGGTGGGCGAGAGAGCCCGCCCGAGATCTCCTCCTCCTCCTCCATAGCCGCGCAAAGCAGTTGTTGGTTTGTTGGCTGCAACAAACTATTATAGCGGAAGCGGAGATCTCCACCGCGCAAAGCCCTTGGAATCGGATCGCACTTCCCAGGATTGGATCCCCATTCATTCATCTCATCATCATCGCCTTGTTCCGCCTTTCCCGTTTCTGTTTTGCAGTCTCTCCAATCCAATCACCTGCCCTGCCTGCGCCCCATGTCTATATATACTTAATAACAAACCCCCCCAAAAAAAAATCCCCGCCGCCATTAGCGAGCGAGCTCTCCTCTTCTTCGTCCTCCTCGTTGCCGCAATTTGCTCCTCTTGCTCACCCACCAAAAGCTCTCCCTCTGTCTGTCCCTGCTGCTCGTCGTGGTCAGCCGCGACGAACGAACGAACGAGCAAAAGGCCGTCCTTTTCCTTTTGCTGATTTGCTCTCCGCCCAGCGAATCAATCAATTCAATCAGAAAGTTGGAATTTTGATTGAGGTGCTCCATCCATAAACCCAATTCGTCATCCACACGACATAAATTGGATCGGAATCGGACAACCACAAAGCAAGCAAGCAAGCTAGGAGAGGCAGGCACTCCAGATTGGACTAGATTCCCTCCCTTGTTACCTGACTTAGACTCCAGAGACTGAAGAAAAAGCAGCACAGCAGCCCAAGAAGCAAAGCAATGGATGTAAGTCTTCCTCCTTCCTTTCCAACCCACTTTCCCTCCTCCTTTACCTATCAATTCTATTCTACCACACCACTTGCTGACCTTCTTCCTCTTTTTTTCTATTCTATCTAATTTTATTCTCCTCCACCCACTACTCACCTAGTATAGTATGCTCTGCATATACACATATATATTAGAGATGAGATGATGCTGATTGCCCATGCCCATGATTGCTTTGCTTGCGTGAGCCATCGTCTTTAGTTTGGTCACTCTGCCTGCCTATTCCTGTTGTGCTAAACCTGCCATGCCAGTCAGCCATTCAGTCATAATGTTACTATCTA
Source organism: Chrysopogon serrulatus (assembly GCA_015844335.1). NCBI lineage: Eukaryota > Viridiplantae > Streptophyta > Magnoliopsida > Poales > Poaceae > Chrysopogon > Chrysopogon serrulatus. The sequence goes on from JADLZL010007320.1 coordinate 94,137, forward strand.
CTAGTATTTGGGCATGCATCTCATGTTTCCTCAATCTTTTTCAAGATTCTTTTCTTTTCTTGTCTTGTGTGTTCCACATGGCACGTTGATCACTACTAGTAACTGCATTATTAGGCACCGCACTAAATACACCCCCACACTGTCACTCACTCACTCACTCATCTTGTATGTGATGTGTATCACGGGCAAGAAAGATACGTACGCAGCAGCAGCAGCAGCAGCATTCAGCAACCAAATCGCATTAGATTTTCTAATTGATTGATTGATACATACAACCCTCCGTCATCAAGTATCGAATGCCCATGTTCCCATTCCCACCACTTTAGTTTGGCGATAACAAAAAACGTGTCTATCATTGTTTCTCGCTCTTTACCTTTTATATAATTTTCTGGACGACATCCATCCATGATTCTTATGAAAATGAATATGGAAATGATACGAGCTACTTTTGGTCTTTGGGGAAGCCACCGCATCACCGTGTTGTGCTGCGGCGGCCTCCTCCTCTTTCTCTTTTTATAGGCCGCCTCCTCCTCCGCTTCCTCGTCCTTCACCTGCGAGGGCAACGCAGAGGACCTGCCCCTGCGCCTGCAATTCTACGACGACGACCAAGACCATCAGGCTCCTCCCGACAGGGTGCCCCTCCTCCTGCCCATCAAGATCATGGACGCCGCCGACGAGAAGGGAGAGACGCCCCAAATCTCTGAGGATACCGCCCACCAGATTAGCGTTGGTACGTATTATGCAATTTCTCCTCCTCCTTTCTTTTCTCCTCTACTACCACTATCTCTGCATGCGCATTCCTGCTTCTTCTCACAAACAAATGAACAGCATACATACATATATACATCATGAGAGCTTGTTTAGAATCCTTCTTCAGTGATCCACTTGCTTTGCTCTTCCATTCCATGGATGAAATTGCTTCTGCTACATAAATATATCTGTATAATCGAATAATAGTACTAATATTTTATTCTCAATTTATTACAAAGCGGATGTACAACCACGTGGGTTTGCCAAACCCATAGTAATAATTACTAAATTTATTTATGTCTGCATTTACATTTGTTTTAATAATAATTAATAAAGCATACATTATGTATGGTTGAATCCTCAAACCATTCTGTGTGCCTGCTATTTTCTTTCAGATCCTTGGTATCAAGTTGGCTTCATCCTCACCACCGGGGTCAACAGCGCATATGTTCTAGGATACTCTGGATCAATTATGGTCCCTTTAGGCTGGATCGGCGGCACATGTGGCCTCCTCCTAGCTGCTGCCATTTCCATGTATGCTAATGCTCTTCTTGCACGGCTTCATGAAGTCGGTGGCAAACGCCATATCAGATACAGAGATCTCGCTGGACACATATATGGTCAGTAACTAACATCCCTTTTAGCTCTGCACTTGCATCAGTATTATTCTTTTGCCTCCCATATATATATATATATATATATATATATATATATATATTAGTCAGAATAAGCTAGTATGATTCATTTTATTTTTTTCTTTTGATTTGATTTGACTAGGATAAAATATTATGGAATTACATTGATCATTTTCTTTATTTATTCTTATCATTTCATTTTACTACAGGACGAAAAATTTATGGGCTTACATGGGCTCTGCAGTATATTAACCTTTTCATGATCAACACTGGCTTTATCATCTTAGCTGGACAAGCTCTCAAGGTATGATCCAGGACAAAAGAAAAATCGCCTCAGATTGATACATACTGTTTCTTTTGTACATCAAACTCTCTTCTCCCATGACTCCCTCTATCATATTTCTTGGTCCTACTGTTTATTGATCTTCCTGTATGTAAACTAGGATTTTTTTCTTTCTGAAATTCCATTTCTTGCTTTTCCTTCTATTAGATCGACAAATTTGTCGATAGCATGCTGTACACAGGTTAGATTACAGTTGCATTTACTCTTGATGTAAATCTAAATTACGAAATGTTTTCCTCAAACTTATTTTCTCACCTTCCATTTGCAGGCAACATATGGACTCTTTAGTGATGCTGGAGTTCTGAAACTCCCTTACTGCATTGCAATATCAGGATTCGTCTGTGCTCTTTTTGCCTTTGGAATCCCTTATTTATCTGCCCTCAGGATTTGGTTGGGATTCTCCACACTTTTCAGCCTCATATATATTGTGGTAGCATTTGTGCTGTCATTGAGAGATGGTATTATCCTTTGGCTCCGTCTTTATTGAGACTTCATATATATGCATTTCTGTATTTAATATGATATCTTTGTTTCATCGCTGATGTTTCATATTAGGGATAACCTCGCCTGCGAGGGATTATAGTATTCCCAAATCATCAGGTTCAACTCGAGTCTTCACTACAATAGGTGCTGTAGCAGACCTTGTGTTTGCTTACAACACTGGTATGCTGCCAGAAATTCAGGTGAGTTCAGACGATCATTTTCTGGTATTAGTTAATTTATTTAGTAGCAGCAAGGAAATAAACTTAATTATTATGTGTTTAATATATAATATATTGCAGGCAACCATAAGGCCTCCTGTGGTGAAGAACATGGAGAAAGCTCTATGGTTCCAGTTCACCGTTGGCTCCTTGCCTCTCTATGCTGTCATCTTTATGGGTTACTGGGCCTATGGTTCCTCAACATCAGGTTATCTGCTAAACAGTGTCACAGGCCCAGTTTGGGTAAAAGCCGTTGCAAATATGTCAGCATTTTTTCAGACCGTCATAGCGTTGCACGTAAGGCAACACCTTCTTTGTTTTGTTCTTCAAGTCCAAACTGCAATATTTAGTCATGTATACACCTCTTTGATTTGAAACATGCCATTCATGGGATGCTCGGTGACTAACTTTGCATATGTTCTCCAGATATTTGCTAGCCCAATGTATGAATTCCTGGACACAAAATATGGAAGCGGGCGTGGTGGTCCTTTTGAAATCCGCAACGTAGTGTTCAGGGTAGTAGTGAGAGGAAGCTACCTGACGGTGAACACGCTGGTGGCGGCGGTGCTCCCATTCCTCGGTGACTTCATGAGCCTGACGGGCGCCCTGAGCACCTTCCCACTGACGTTTGTGCTCGCAAATCACATGTACCTGATGGTGAAGGGGCCTAAGCTGTCTGCCATCCAGAAATCATGGCACTGGCTGAATGTTGTTGGGTTCACTGCATTGGCTGCTGCGGCGGCGGTCTCGGCAATTAGGCTCATCATGCTTGATTCCAGCACCTACCACTTCTTCGCTGATCTTTGAGCTTGAGGGCCCCTCAGATCAGTGAAATACTCAATTCTAGCTTGTTTCCTTTTTTTTTTTTTTTTTTTTTGGGGGGGGGGGGTGGAAGGGGAGGGCAGATAGGGTGGTTAGGTACCAGCAGTAGTTGATTTGTGATGGAAACGGTAATTCATTGGAGCAATAAAATCAAGGTGAAATGCGCTTTGCCTTGCCTCTTGTCTCGCTGTGAGTTGCTGAGCCAGAGCTAGTATTTCATCCTTCTTCAGAGAATCATATATTATTGATGTATGTATATATGTTTGTTGGGGGGGTGCATATATACTGCATAGCATAGCGCTTCCGTAGCACAGAGAAGTGGATATATAATTGTGTTGTAACCATGCAGGACTTGAGGTTTTATAATTGCAATCGAATCGACGAACAAGAAACAACTGCAACCATACAGGCCCGGAGTATTATTATATAAGTATATGCAGCATACTGCATTATTAGATGATTGAAATAAGAAGAGCACTAGCAGCAGGCCGAAGCGAGGGGGATGGTGTCGATGCAGGACTTGTAGAGGATGCGGAGGTAGTCAAGCAGGGCGTCCTGGTTGGCGCCGTCCACCGGCTCCATCTCGAAGCTCCACACCACCAGCGTCGTTGCGCCGCCGTAGTCGAAGTCGAAGAGGCTGATGGTGTTGCGAGAGCCGGCGAGGCCGACGTTGCCGTCCTCCATGAGGTAGGTGTAGGAGCGGGAGGCGCGGTCCATGGCCACCAGCCTCTCCCGGACCCACGACGACGCCGCCTGCTGCTGCGGGAACATGAGGCCGCCGCGCACGAGGCGCACGTAGCCCGGCACGCCCTCGTCGCCGGCCACCGCGGTGCACGACTCCACCATGGGCATCCACTCGCGCAGCCGAGACGTGGCGGACACCAGCTCCCACACGCGGTCCACGGGCGCGCTCACCACCCCGCTCGCCGTGCCGCGCCACTTGCCACTAGTAGTATCCATGGCGAACCGTCAGCTCCAGCAGTCCAGCTCCTCCTCTTTGCTCCAGCACAAAGACAGACAGACAGACAGCCCTGTTCGGGACTCCCAAGGTTAGGTGCTGTGCTTTCCAGCTTCCCAAGGACGAGCGAATTAATCCAACATGGCTGCAATACCAAAGCTCGCCTTGCCAACCAAAATAAGCATAATTAATCTATATTCTCACTATAAAAATAAGATCCAAACAGACGCTAACCTGGCATATGTGTCACGTTTTGACCTTTTACAATTTTATAATATTTTATTTATACATTTATTCCATTTTTAGGAACTTGTGGTTGAACATCTGTCAAACACCTCAAGTTTTTATCCAATTTTAAGCTTTCTTTCAAAATAGTTGCATATATATTCACTTGGTCATTTCTATTTTTTCTTAGTTTAGTTAGATTCCCTTTTCTAGTTCACTAAAGAATTTCAGTGAAGCTACAACTCTGAACTTAGTTTGTAATTCATACTCATACATAAATACAGATGTACTCTAGAAATATTAGCAACTTTACTTTACTGATTGCTTGTAAAAAAAGATGATGAATAAGGAAGATTTCGATTGACTAGAGAGAAAAAAGATTACTGATTTTATATATAAAGCCGTTTGTTTACGCTGCCTAAAAAATTAAAGATGGAAAGTGGACTTCAAAATGCAAATTGTGGTCTCATTGCCACATATAAGCATCTCCAATGCTAAGGAAATAAATCTTGAATTCACAGTTGTCTCATTGTCAATGGGTACATCACCTCCGACCAAGCCCTCCTTTGGAATGCACGACCATTTTTTTATCAATCAATTGAAAATATCGCGATGAAAGGATCAAGGCCTAACTGACATCTGTTGCAACTTATTAGGTGCCCTTGCAAAGAAGTGTGTAACTAGTGAGGGTAAAGGAATACTAGAAATTTAATTACAACCGTGAAAATAAATTACTTGTACAAAACATAACATGGTGAACTTGAAAGAAGTAAATAAAACATATGCGAGCGAGATGGAGTGGCAGGCTCATCATCTCCTGTTGAGTACAGTAGCTTGCATTGCATTGCATCTCATCTCTAGTGGTAGTGGATCTATACACTGCTGGTGGTGGTGGTGGTAGCTTGATAGGTAGTACTTGTGGTTGCCTGCTTGTACCTGTACCACTTTGCAATCCAGAGGTAGACGACGAAGTTGATGACGCTGAGCAGGGAGAGCAGCCAGAAGAAGTAGTCGAGGTGGCCCCGGTTGAGGTTGTCGGGGATCCAGCCGAGGCGGCCGTTCCTGGTGGTGACGGCGGTGACGACGGACACGAGCAGCGCGCTGAGGTAGCTGCCGAGGGCGGAGGAGGTGAGCGAGAGCGCGGTGCCCATGCTCCTCATGGCGTCCGGCGCCTGGTCGTAGAAGAACTCGATCTGGCCGATGAAGGTGAACACCTCGGCGGCTCCGATGATGAAGTACTGCGGCACCTGCCAGAAGATGGAGATGGGCAGGTAGCTGGTGGTGTCGTCGAGCATGCCGTGCGCGGCGGCGACGCGGAGCCTGGCCACCTCCAGCGCCCCCGCGGCGAGCATGGAGAGGACGGAGACGGCGAGGCCGATGCCCATGCGCTGGAGCTGCGTGAAGCCGCGCGGGTGGCCCGTCCAGCGGCGCGCGGCGGGGACGACGAGGCGGTCGTAGGCGGGCGCCCAGGCGATGACGCTGAGGGTGTCGAAGATGGAGAGCGAGGCGGAGGGGATCTTGAAGGCGCCCATGCGCGGGTCCAGCGTGTTGCCCTGCAGCACGAACATGGTGCTCATCTGGCTGTACACCGCCGACATGACGATGCCGCTCGCCCACACCGGCAGAAGGCGGATGACGCTCTTGAGCTCCTCCACCTGCGTCACCGTGCACAGCCGCCACGGGTTCGGCTTCTTGCCGCCGTCAAGGTCAAGCTCATCCTCCACGACCACGACCGCCGCCCTGTCCAGCCACCGGAACTGCTCCGTGTGCTCCAGCTTCCTGCTGCCCTGGATGGCGGATGACTCGTGGAGCAGAGCCGCGCCCGCCGGCTGCTTTCCCTTCCTCCTCCAGGCGGCCACCACCACCTGCAGCATCCGCGTGAGCGGGCTGCCCCCCGGCTTCTGGTGCCTGTAGAGCCTGCTCCCCAGCAGGAAGCTGGCGACGGCGACGGCCATGGCGGCGGCGGGGATGCCGAAGCCCCATCCCCAGCCGACGTTCATCTGGACCCAGACGAGCACCGAGGAGGCGACGAGGGCGCCCACGTTGATGGACATGTAGAACCAGTTGAAGAAGGAGCTCTTGCTCTGGCGCTCGCGCGGGTCGGCGTCGTCGAACTGGTCGGCGCCGAAGGAGGAGACGCAGGGCTTGATGCCTCCCGTGCCCACCGCGATGAGGTAGAGCGCCGCGAAGAAGGCGGCGCTCTGGCCCGCTGTCGGATGGGCGCCGGCGTCGGGAGGCGGCCTGAGCCCCGGGACCGCGGCGCTCATGGTGAGCAGCGCGAGGCCGACGATGTAGAGCGCCATGAAGGCGGCGATGGTGCGGTACCTGCCGAGGTAGGCGTCGGCGAGGAAGGCGCCGAGGAGGGGCATGACGTAGCAGGTGCCGGACCAGTTGCTGACGTTGTTGGCGGCGGCGGCGTTCCCCTGGTGGAGGCGGTCGATCATGTAGTTGACGAGGTTGGAGCTCATGCCGTAGTAGGCCAGGCGCTCGCAGCACTCGTTGCCCATGATGAAAGGGCACGCGCGCCACGTCCCCGTCTTGCTCCGCACCGCCGGCTTGCCGGAGTGGTCCGTCGTCCCGTCAAGCGTCGTCGCCGTCTCACTGTCGTCTCCTCCTCCACCTGCCATGGCCGCCATTATCGATGGATTCGTTCCTTCCACTTCCATCGCCGTCCACGATCCACGCAACCTAGATTGAGCTACTAGACGAGAGACGACGGCAGAGTGCGTGCAGATCGATCGCCCGCCGATCGTACCGAATCGACGATTAATTGCAAGGCCCGCTGGCAACCGGATTCCGCATATTATATATATATATATATATATATATATATATATATATATATATATATATATATATATATATATATATATATATATATATATATATATATATATATATATATATAAAAACACGGCACTAAGAAAATTGCATGGATTCGTATTGTACCCGAGATAAAGATCCAAGTCGTTCACGGCAAAGAGGAGAATCGCGATAAAGACTCCGGAGATCCCTGCATCTATCTGCATGCATCCAACCGGCAACCGGCCAGATTCATCCTTTTCTATAGACCAGACAAAATATAAAAAGTTCAATGCACTTGATAATTGTTTCAAGGGTCAAGATATTTTTTTACCAAATTCCAATTTTGCATTAATAAAAAATTGTTATGAGCACCCAAAAATATTGCACTAAAATTTATTATGATTACCCAAAAATTGCATTCAAAATTATTATGACGGTCTCATTTTGTTTTTCTGTCTTCCCCCGATTTGCATTAAAAATTGTCAAACATTAATGTAAAAAATTTTCATATAAAAGTCAGCTTGCCTTTGTGGCTCTATACTTAGAAAATCTCCAAAAGCCTTTTTTCTAAAATTTACTCTACAAATTATTATTTAGAGAGTCATTTGAGTAAAAATCATTTAGAGTCATTTGTGGTTCTGTTGGACTTATAAGCTGATAAGCTAAACAGCTAATTTATTACGAGAGAAAAACACCATTGAAATGGTTGATAAAACAAGCGAACAAAACAATATATCTTTATATTTTTCAACAACATTTCTATTTTGTACAGTCTAGAGAGTATCATGGCCCTCCATCTTTGGCCAACAGAAATCTATAATAGAGTATCTATATCTATATTAGAGACTGTTGGACGGTGTTTTTTCAACAAAATCTCTACTATATTTCTGTGAATTAGGGAAGAATTAAAGGATCTCTTGTAGAAGCACTTCTGGTTGCACGAAAGACAACACAACAGCCTCGCCTTAGCTTCGCTGCAGCCCCAGCGTATACGAACTGTAATCTAAAACACAATATATATCTTACGAGAATAAAGTTCATCATAATCATTAACAAATAAACCAAACTAAGCATGAGGCTCTCAGCAAGTTTGACAAAACAAAAAACACGGTACATACTACTAATTACATTTGCCAATCAGATAGGTTTGCTGGCTGGGCACAGAAACAAAAGGCTGAATACAGAGCATCAAATCCCAAATCCTTAAAACCCTATTTACCATGGTGATGCAACAGTCAATCAAACTAAAATGACATCCCATAGCGACATGTAGCATGCTTTCTTGTGCCAAACTGTGTCACGAACTAAATTTTCTGGCAACGCTGTACATCACATCCATTGCTGGTACCATCATATTCGGCAAGCTGCTCTTGTGAATCATCTCCACTTCGAACTTCATCCACAGCGTGTGCAATCCCACTTCCAAACACAGCAGCTACACACGACGTACCAGATGTTTTGTCATTGTGGCCCACATCAACATACTTGTTCACCTGTCAATCAAATAGGGTAATAAGCCACATGGCAAGAAGGTAAAATCTAGCTGAACAACAGCCCAATTATCTTACATTATTGGCCCCGGATATACTTTCAGGCATATCGGGAATGACCACAGGTAACACGTTGGCCAGCTGAGGATTGCTTGCAGGTGGTGTCGAAGCTATAAGCCTCATCAATGTTTCCCTTGCGCTTCTCTCCACTAGTGATTCTGCTTCTGGCAGCAAAGGCTTCAAGCTCGGGAGCAGGGGAACTGCTGAAGTTATAGAAGGCCCACAACTCACTAGATATGCCTGCCCCGCTGAACACACATCAATGACTGGGACATGCACAATGGGATCAGACATCAATGGTGTGAATGTTGGAACTTGTGAGCCATGTACAGGAATAAGTGGTGAAGTGGGGAGTGGAAGGTGAATTAATGGGTCATGCAGTAGGGAGGGAAGATTAAGGGAAGGGAGATCAGTTGTATCCAGCTTTACAGAAACTGTTGAAGAAGGTGGCTGCTCACTTGCTAGCAGCGAACTTAAAGGTGGTAGGGGCAGCGGATCTACAGATGTACCTGGCAGATGCAAAGGGGTGACAGTGTATTGCAGTGATGATGGGCATGGTGGGCACCAGCAATAGTAAGGCTTAAACTGTTTCTCCAAAGAAACCTCAGGAGCTGGACAAGTGCCAAGGGAGTAAATAGGCGGCAACAAGGGAAATGAAAGAGGCATGTCCAAAGGAACTGAGCTAACATTGTTCTTTGAGCAATCTGCATCGCACTTCTCACTGGTAGAATCAGGGTTGATTGTCAAAGGAATTGTATCAAGCGGAGCAGTTAACGGGCCCGACCATTCCACATGACGCTTCAGTTTGTCCCTCCCAACAACCCTTGCACATGAAGCCCTTGGTACCCCATCTTTAAAAGGGCCAGATCTGGGACTTAGGCTGGCTTGATAGACAGAGCTTGACTTAGTTGCACTAGTCGCAGAGGCACGAAACCTGGAAGTTTTGGAAACAGCTGACTGGAGCTGTAAATATTGATCATGTGATCTTGATGTACTCAGAAAGTCATTAAGTGATCCCAATGATTTAACATCACCAATACTTGATGCAAGTAGATAAGCATGTAAATGAGTGGCAAAAGCATCAAGTCGCGAATTGGAGATGCCAGTGAGATCAGAGAGTGTTGGCCTCCCGTCCAAAAGGTTTTTCATCTATGCACACAAAAACGAGAATAAGAATCCTCATCAGTACATGTGTATTGCTATGTATAACACCATTTTATGTTTTGTTTGAGGTAACAATTTTAGCATATCCAAGTCAATATAAATAAAGGCAATATATATTTAAACAAACCTTTGTAAGAAGTTCCATTCCTTGTTCCTTGGACTTCTCAGCACACCAGTAGTAAAATACTTTAGATTCTGATACTCTGATTAGGAAAGAGCGCCCAGAATAATCAGCTGATATTTCTTCAATCACAACTTCTGAAAATTCAAAGCTGTTGCTCAAGAGAGCTAGTTGCTCTGAATAACCATCATCACAAACAAAGGTAAGCCGCATGCTAGATGATGGCAGAAGAACAAGGTTCAGCTTCCCTCTGCACATAGGAGATGCACATACATGAGATTCCTTTACATATGGTTAACAGAAATAAGATGAGTGCATTTTTTCACCAAAGGACCAAATGGGGTGCCAGTGCTGACAAATGCAAGCATTAGCATACAACACACCACTAGCAAAGAGAAGGGAACAAACTAATTTTGACCCCCATGAAACTGTCTCAGATCAAGAAATTTAATAGAAAGAAACTAAAGCCACTTAGAATTTTAGTTATCACTTAAAAAATGTACATGCAATTAGTGTGAGAAACAGTAGCCTTGTTAAGAACTAATAAGATGGTAAAACGTTCCATTGAGATAAGCTTATTAAATTTACACACAAAAAGAGAACACAGAGGCTAGGGTAAAATCTTCACAGCTTAGCCCAACTAGATAGGAAAAATCATACATCTTTGTTCCTACAAAATAAGTATCGTGGCTCACTTAAGCAGCAATCCCTTTGAATTAAAAAAAGGGACTTAAAACCCGATTTGAACAACAGCAGCACCATTGGAAGAAGTCAGAGTGCAAAAGGTGTAGGAACCAAATGTTGGACAACTTGTTCAGCTTTTAATTTTTCAGGTGAGCTCATAAGAAATAAGTATATCAAAATGATCATTTCCTCACAGGCGATAAAATCAAATGTATGAAACTTTCCATAAAAAGTAACCTAGATCCATAAAATAAACAAGGGCTATTAAATTGTGATTTGCTTCTACATGAGCAAATTAAAAATGCTTTCGAAGTATCATCAAAAAAAAAAAGTACACAAAAATACCCAGAGTAGTTAGCACCAATGATCCCCATTAAAAAAAGGGCGCGAAAAAAGATATGTCCATAACTATTGCCCATTCCAGTACAAACCATAAGGACTCCCACAAGAGAGAGTTAAAAAAAACACAGCTATTAATCACAAAATTATTTAAGATGAAGAACTTAGAAAACCAAGTAATTGGTTATAGACCGAGCACCAGTGTGGACATATATACGTCTGTTCAAGCCTTCAAGGTAAACAAGGAAGTAGAGTATTGCACAAACTAATGATGCTAGGGCATGTCCAGCAACAACAGAACATTAGGATGATAACTAAAAGATTCTGCAGATGACCATTACAATATAGCAAGCATAAGTAGGAATCCTATTGATCAGTCTCACCAAATATTGCAATACGAGATTATTCATTATCAATGTAGGTAACTGACATTGCAAGGCCATGAAAGAAACTACCTTCTCTTTCCTCATATATCAGAGATTATGACAAACGCCCAAATTACCTACAAGTGAAAAGATAAATTTATTTGGCAGGGTGAACAGTGCCATCACTAATAAGATGAATTATGTAACCCTAGAATCAACATGAACACTCGTTGATGCACATCATTCTAAATTAGGTGCAACGATTCAGCAAACATCTCTTCTAACAATTAATTATGTGTTGTGAAGTAAAGATGGGCAAACTTATATACTCGCATGGAAAGCACAGAGGATAAAAGAAACAACAATTTTAATTAATTATTACAAACTCAAAAGTGCTGCATCACAGGGCAGCAACCGCATGATTGACACTTCAACAGGTCTAAGTGGATTTGGATACTGGTATAAAAGGCAGAAAAGGGACATGAGACTAAACAATGAGCAGAGAAGAACGAAAACTGCCATTGATGACTGTAGATGGCAGTCCCCAAAAGTGTATTGAATCATGTCACTTGTACAATACACACCCACTCCATATGTAGTTAATATAGAATTAGTCAGATCAGTACTTACAACCTGATATGCCTAAATGAGTTATTGTATCATGAAATCTAGTAGTATGGTAACTTCAGGTGCACCAACATACTCTCATGAAATACAAGAAAAATGCAATTACATAGACTGTGCATTATAATCACATCAATCATATAGATACAGTGGCATGCCTTTTTTTCCCCCTTGGAAGCAGAGACATAGAGAAAGCTACAGGATCACTTCATCATCATTCCAACAGCATCTATGTAAGGACATATTGGTCAATAACATGTTGTTTATACATGTAAAACTTACAAGATTTGAGACACCAGATTATATAATCAACACACTGCAGTGCCTTCACATGAAATCAGAAGCTGAGTATAGAGGCGCAGTACACTATTTTTTTTAGAAGGACAAGTTAGCCCTGTTAACCAATGGTAAAAAATGAGAATCTAGGATCCTATGAGACTGCGAAACAAGTTCCTGGTTGCAAGTATACAAAGTATGTATATGAGGCTGATTCATGCTCAACTGGTGTAAAAGAAATGCTTCCAAGGAAGGAATCTAATTATCATAAGCTTGCTACTTAATGTGGCGATAAGAGGCTAAGCGCCTATAATGAGAATTGAGCAGAGAAGCATTAGATTAACAGGCTAACCTGTATGTATAATATAATAGTAATAATATAATAGGTAAAGGCTAGCTACAAACGAGAAGAAAATACGAATTGAGAAGGAGGAAAGCTGGTAAATCAGGTGAATATAATAATACGAAAGAGGCAGTGCAGCAAGCGAAATCATAGGGCGCTGGTATCAGTGTCATATATGATATGATGATGAAGCCAAGTAAGGATTGCCAACCTAATGTGTGTTGGGCAGAGTAGGGGGCCTTCCCTCTGAACCTTGCCAACGCGCAGGGAGACGAGGGGGACGCAGAGGCAACGCGCGAGCATGCCCACCTCCGACACCTCGAAGTGCTGCAAGGGGGAGAGCAATAGATCCGTAAAACCCTAGGAGAACGATAAGGAGGAGGAGGAGGAGGCTAAGAAGGCCAAAGCGGAAGAAGGTTGGTTACCTGCGCGAGGTGTGCGATGAATCGGTCGTCCGCTGCGGCGCAGGAGACGTTGAGGGTGAGGAGCGGCCTGAGGCGCTCGTCAGCGCGGCAAGCCCCCATGAACTGCTGGCGCAGTGGAGGGGGCGGCGGTGGAGGGATGCCGTCGTCGCGTTCGGATCCGGAGGTCTCCGGGTCGTCGGCGTCGGGGAGGGCGCGGGTTTCGGGCTCCAGCTCCTCCCTGTCCCTGGTGGGCGGCGGATCCATCGGAGGAGGGGAGGGGAGGGGAAGGGAAGCTAGGGTTAGCCAAACCGGGAGGGAGGACGAGCGAATTGGGGATTTCGATGGGATGATGATGATGATGATGAGTGGTTGGAGAATGGCGTCTCCGTCGGCCGTGTCGTCGTCTAGTCCAGTCAGCGCCTGCCTGTCTCAGCGCAGCGGAGGGGTGAGAGCGAGCGACATATTTTGCACCACACAACCACCACCACATCACCCCCTCTCCCCCCCCCCCCCACCCCCCACCCCCCCACACACACAGCAGGTAGTAGATATTTTGCAGTATTATTATTGATCGATGGGAAAAGTCTATTTTTACATTTAATTTGTACAAAAATCTATTTTTACTTTATCTCTCTAAAGCAGTTTTAAAAGTGGTTTTATTTTTTTTCTTTTTATTTATCTCAGCTAAATCTTTAAAAAAAAAAAAAAATCATAAAATAGAAAATACAATTTAATTGGACTCCATATTAATATGGTATGGTTTACTACAAAGCTTTTGTTGTAGAAGTTAGATCCATGCTTTTCTATAATTAACTGAAATAATTTACAACTGCAACTGTTATGGTTCAATTGTGATGAAGTTTTTATGGTGACCTAACTATTGTATGCTTAAACTACAGTAAAAATTTCATACTAATTAGATTATGTATAATTTATTTTAGATTAAACCCTACATAAATCTAAAACTAAGTTCTACATGATCCAATAAGCATAAAATTTTTACTATAGTTCAACTTCCCCAGTTTGAAGTCGTTTGTAATGTTGTTTCATCCATTTTTTATTAAAATAAAACATGTTTTCTAGAACATGGAAAATGTCTCAAGTTTCTAAAAATTTCATGGAAGTCCTAAATGTATATTGAAGCACAATATATGCTTATTATAGAAAATTTGGAGCTTGTGACAATATCTATAGAATTTTCCAAAAATTAGATCTAGCTATATGATGATGAGAAACATATCCAGAAAACTATAAAAATTTCCCAGTGCATCAACTTATCTTTAAACTTTACTTTCTTCGCCACAAAAAATATAGACATTTTTTTTTCCAATCACTCTCCTTGTACACGTTTGAAACACTCTGCCATCCGTTTCACCTTAACTACTAGTAGAAAGAGAAAGCGAGCTGACCTGAGTGAATGTGCAAAATTATTTATTACAGTAAGCAAGATATATTATTATCATTGTCCACTGCAGACCAATTCCTGTTAAAGGATCCAATAAGTACTATGTAAAGTAGCAATTCAAGAAGCAGCATTACACAGACACGGATAATTTACAATCCAACATTCCTAAACTGTTTCATTATACTCTTCACTGCATCGGAATGTTGAAGCTTCTGCTTCCTCCCCCTCTAATCTTGAAACATATCCAATCACTGTAGCATCCTTTGCCCATTTTATACATTGAAAGGAAAATAAAAAAAGCACCATAGAACGCAATAGCCTCCTTGTCCTATGATTGCTTCGCTACGGCATCGGCATTGGCAGCCCCAGCCATTCTCGGCCTCAGCAGCCGCAGCACCCACTGGAGGGGCCGTAGCAGCAGCGCCCTCTTCTTGCGCCAGAACCAGATCGCAGCACTGTACTGCTCGTTCCGGATCTTCCTCGTCGCTGCTCGCCAGTCAAACTTCTCCATCTCCTTCCTGGCAGCCCTCCCCATGGCCTCCCGCAGCTCCTTGCTCGACAGGAGCTGCTCGATCTTCCCAACACAGTCATCCACATCCCCTGGTGTGTACAGAAAGCTGGTCTTCCCCTCCTGATCCTCAGGTATGATATCAGGTATTCCTCCAGCGCGAGCCCCCACTACCGGAACTCCCGATGACATGGCCTCCAGCACCACAAACCCCAGCGTCTCTGACTCGGAAGGCATCACAAACACATCCCCGCTGGCATAGGCCTGTGATAGCTCTTGCCCTTGCAACGTGCCTGTGAACACCGCCGGCATACCTGAGAACATCTCCTCAAGCTCAGCTCTGCACAGAAAGACGGAATCACATTTCCCCCTTTTTCAAATCTTCCTCCACTAATCTACAAGGGAACTAATTCACTTCTTGGTTCAATACTAAAGCATAAGGGTGAGGGAATAACAATGCTGACCTGAATGGGCCGTCTCCAATAAATGCGATCCTTGCTCCTGGAAGTCGGTCCATGACTCTGCAAAGTAACAAACCTACGATCCAGCATCAAGCTTCTACATATCGTAGTCCATAGCATTCAAAATACCAGGTACCTCAATGCAAAGGGGCATCAATAGCGCACTTGTAAAACTTTCTCTACCTTAATACAAAGGTGCGCAAATCTTTTGCGTGTTCGAGAAAAAAAAAAAAAATAGCAGGTACATAAAGGTCTCACTCACCTCTTTAGAAAATCCAAGCTTTTCTCAACTCCTAAGCGCCCAACATAAAATATAAGTGGCTTTTCTGGTTCACCATTCCTGCTCCGAGGAAAACCAGAACACATTAGCACCACAGTTAGGCATGTGTATCTAAGAAAATATAACTACACTCAGACATTGAAATGGACAAATACAAAACTACGAAAAGGAAGAAGAATATACATACGTTAGCCTTGAACGCATTTGCATATTGCGAAAAAAACGAGGATGGAAGCTTTCTGAGTCAACACCCTTGTTCCAAAGGCGTATTTTATTGGCTGGAAACATACACCATTTGAGAGATGGTACAATCAATAAGAACAAGAAACTACAGATATTAGTCAAGTAAACCTGCCGTAACACGGGCAGCTTCAAGATCCCTGCCGATAGCAACGGATGGTACCAGTGTGAGGTCCGCAGCTCGGTGCAAGAATTCTATATCAAGCGATAAACATATTTGTCACTTAATCATGCAAACGAAATGCAATCTTGTGATAAATAATTAAGAACTTACTTATAATTAGCCACATGGGCTTGACAAGCCAGCTGAAAGTATATCTGGGTATATAACTGCCATAATCAAAAGGATCAGTTCTCCATGCAGCCGTGCAGGTAAAACTATGAGAGTGCTATAGGATATGATTGGAATACGAGGCCTCTACAGAATGCCAACAAGTCCAAACAAAGATTTTTTTTTTTTTAAGGATCCTCTGATTAGGCTGAGATGGTTTTAGGCTTTTAGCCGAGCTAAAGAGAAGATGACTCTGTTTTGTTCTAGTTGCCATTCTCTTGGTGCACGCTCAAATTGTCTTGGTTATGAAATACTAGAAATATCGAAGTCAAAGGCCTTGTTTTTCGTTTCACTTTCAAACTGGTGGTTGGACAACGAGTATGCTGGTGAAAAGCAGTATATGAGAGCAGCAGTATGCCAAGCAACTGACAGTGGAGAGCAGTGAATAAATCTGATTCAGTTCTTTGACAGTTGAGATACATCCGGAAGGAGACTCACATTGGAACGTGGGTGTGGTATGACATTACCAGAGGGACGCAGAGCAACTTTGCTATGATAAGCGCACCAAATACCTGCCAAGAAGAAAAGAAACAGTTTTAGCATAATGTGAAGAGGGGAGGGGATACAGTAGTGAGCAAGTGTAGTGGAAATGACCATTATCCCAGGGGAAGATGCATGAATAATGTCAGGCTTGAATCTAGCAACTTCTCCGATGATTCGAGGACTGAGGGCCAGCGACAGCGGAACCTTTTGATACCAGGGGCAAGGGAAGCTGGGATCAAATCAAAGAGGGTAGGGCATATCAGTATTCGGCATGGCAGCGGACCCAGCCCAAGAATGGACCTAGGCAAACTGAGGCTACAAAATTTTGGCTAAAAAAAGACAACACATACTCCAACAGAAGTTGTAAAAAAAAAAAAAAAACAAGATATACTTTTAAAATTGAAATCCACAACATGTTTCAGTTTGATAGTTATTATTATTACAGTACAAATTACAGAACCTTTCTGTCAATATAAAAACAAAAATCAATAGGAAATGACATTATTAATCATAAAAGAATTCATCTCCTCACCAAACCATGAACCATCAGAAAAAAGCACCAGTAAATCGTTGAGCCACCTCACTCGAGGTGGAGCAAAGGAGAGCCACAAAGGTGTCGGCCGCTTGGCACAGCACTGAGCAGCGCACATCTACACAGGGGCCTGGCCTGCCGCGGGCAGCCGCTGAGGCTGAGCCGCCAGGTGCTAGCTGCGCACGCCCGAGACCGAGAGGCGGGTCACCGGTAGGCGGGAGGCCGGGGAAATTAAGCCGGCGACTCGTCGCTGAGCCTGGGAGTGATGGGCCGATGGGGCAGTGGCCGACGGCCCAATCCGGCGATGGTCAGCACTCCAGTCCAGTCGTCTCGCTCCGAGGGTGGGGGAGGTAGGGTAGGGTCGGTCCGCCTCCGCCTCCACCTCACTCTTGAGCAGCAGCAGAGAAGAATGGATAGATAGAAGGGGCAGGGGAAGGAAATGTAGAAAGCTCACCCACCTCCATGAGCCAATTAGCTTGGCTCCGTGGAATTCCTGAGGCACGCCCTCGTGCGTGGTGACCACAATCACCTCGTCCCCCATCTCCCGGAGGTACTTGATGAAGTTCTGGAAGCGGTTCTTGTAGCCGGAGACGTAGGCGAAGGGCGACGGCTCGACGAAGAGGGCGATGCGGCGGGGCCTGGACTCGGGCGCCACCACGTCTTGGGCTCCATCTCCATCTTGGGCAGGCTCAAGGTCCGGGTCCGGGTCCGGCATTACGACGGAGGAGGACGGCGATGAGGCGCACGGAATGGGGCGGAGGAGCAATCTTCTCATGGGATGCCGCGGGGAGAGGCAAAGCCGCGAGAGGGAGAGGGAGGACGAAGGAAAGGCCCTGGTACTGGTAGGCAGCGAAGGCGGCGGCTTGGGCGCTAGGACGGCCGCCGCCATGCTTGTGCTGGTGTCGCTCGCCCTCCCTCTCCCTTCTCCCTTCTCCCTCTCCCTCTCAGCAAACCAAAACCGACGGATTCGGCTTGGGTGTTCGGTTCCACCGAAGAAACCGAAAATCTCACGGCACAAGACACATACAGGAACTCGATTACTCGATGCGACGCTGCCTGAATCAACCTCGGTAGCCGATTTGCCGTTGCCCGTCGCGCCCCGCGTCGCTGCTACGGCGACGGCTGCCGGCGGCCCCGCCCCAGCACCTTCGTGGCCCGTGCCGCCACTACGGAGCTGGCTGCAGGCGCCGCGCTCGACGTCGCCGCACCTTCGTGGTCTGCGCCGCCGCTACAGAGCTGGTTGCCGGTGCCTCCCCGCGCCGTCGGCGTCCTCGCACTAGACGTCCCGCCCGCCCCGCTGGCCGCTGCTAACAGCTATGGCGCTGGGTCGCTCGCTGCTGAAGTTCTGGCCGCCGCAATCGAGCAGAACAGAAGATAAGGTTTGAGTACTCATATAATGGCCTTGTTCGGTTGAGGTTGAAATTCCTAACTTTTTCCGCTCTCTCTCCATCACATCAATTTCTACCCATATATATGAAGCATTAAATGCTAGTAAAAAAAATAACTAATTACACAGTTTAGTTGTAAATCATGAGACGAATCTTTTTTGCCTAGTTAGGCCACGATTAGACAATATTTGTCAAATACAAACAAAATACTACAGTTGCAACTTTTTCTAACCAATACCAACCGAACAAGGCGAAGGTTTCATGACTTCGTGAGAGGCTGTAGTGCAGCGGAGCCTTATGTCTGTTGTGCGTTGGGCCATAGTGGGCCTTGGGCTGCTGGTGTTACAACAGGGATGTTTGTGCTCTGCTCTCACATAGGTGTTTTTTG
Organism: Chrysopogon serrulatus; assembly: GCA_015844335.1. Taxonomy (NCBI): domain Eukaryota; kingdom Viridiplantae; phylum Streptophyta; class Magnoliopsida; order Poales; family Poaceae; genus Chrysopogon; species Chrysopogon serrulatus. The sequence continues at coordinate 113,262 of JADLZL010007320.1, forward strand.
ACTTAGAGCATCTCCAATAATTTCTAATTCCAGATTCTGATGTAAGTTTGATCTGGATTTGTCAAGTGAATTATGCCAAACTATTAAAGAGAGACTCTTTTTTTACTTGCCATATATTTTTTTGAGCAATACTTGTCATATATTTTAGAGAGTTGCCAAATAATAAGATTTGCCAAGTGAATTTTGTAAACTCTTGGAGATGTCGGTTCCTCGGTGTCTCGATTCGGTGGAATCCTGAAACTGAAGCCGAACTTCCTAGTATTAAAAACCGAAACCGAATCGAAAAATCGAAAAACTGATAGTTCGGTTTGGTTTCAGTTTGATTCGATTTCGTGGTCGGTTTCGGGTGAAAATGTGCCTAAGCTAACTTTCAGGCCTCTCCCTATCTGTCTGTCCGAGTCAGCCACTCATCAGGCTCAGCCAAACAGCGTGTCACAGCACCATCACGTGCTGACTGGACTGGGCTTGCTGCTAGTCAGCACCGTCCAAAGATGAATGAATGAATGGATGTATAGACGGCGACGAAGAAGATGATGATGGTAGTGTTTGTTGTCGTTGATATATACATGTTACAGGGATAGGAGACCGGGCACCACTAATTGGCGAACGTTCACTAGTAATGAAACTGGCGAACGATCTCAGTCTTTCCTTTTTAGGAAAGGTTCATTCCTGCTTGGTTCCACTTTTCGGGTGAACAGTCGCACCACCTCCATTTCTCTTTTGGTAAATTTCTCTTTCTCGCTTCACGCAAATTCACATTTTCTTTTCTTTTTTGGAAAAGTGTGCACGAATAACTTATATTAAGTTACACAGCACAACTTCAATGAATAACTTAGACGTGCTAAGTTATATAACATTTATTTTTTCCTTTTGGCGCAAAATTTAAAGTACGGGAACAGCTACGAGAACATTCTCTTTTAGGTTTCATGAGCATTTTTTTTCTTTTCACAAACTAATCCTTCGGGGACATGGAAAAAGGGTTTAAAAAGAGGTGGGGGAGCAAAATAAAAGTCACTTTTACACCCTATACTACACATGAAATTTCATAAGATGATACAAACTTCTATAACAAGATACATAATAATTTTTATAACATGTAATATATTACGATACTCAGCATATCTCTGAAATTATGATATTCAGGCATTCAGCATATCTCTACTTCCTCCGTATCGCAAAAAAACGTCATTCTGGCCCATCCCCTTGCTTGCGAAAAGAATGTCGTTGTGCACCAGAGCCGCTCAATCTGGACGCTAATACCCTTGCCTCATCGATCTCTGTGCTGCTAATTTATGTTTGCCACCGCTCAGCTTAGCGCTGCGCCCACACGCAAGCCCGCAAAAGCCAAAAAAATTGCGGCAACAGGGAGTTGAACTCGCGCGGCCTGCAACCCAACTTGACTGCACTAGCCAATAGAAATACGTGACTTTCCAGTAAACAATGCAGACGCTGTAGTATTTAATAAGGGCAGACAAGAAAAACTACACCCTAATTAATCACTCCTTGGTATGCTAGCTGTCCTAAACGTTATTTTTTACCAATATGGAGGGAGTATCTTCAATTGGAAGATCTGCAAAATATTTGATATTTAAATATTAAATAAAAATAAAATTTGACAACAAGAAATACATAAGTTAACAGCAAAACTAAGATAATTATCTAACACAGTGCGCTAAGTTAATCAAATAAATCAGGTACCATACACATGGAAATGCAAGTTAGCTATGCACAGTAAGTTAATCAAATAAACTAGTCGGCATACACATAAAAATATAAGTTACATATATAAATTTATACAATAAGTTAGGGCGTGTTTGGTTTACGGCCGCCTTCGCCTCGCCACAGTGTGGCACGCCGCACTCTAAAAAGGCTGCTGTTTGGTTCCTGCTTAAGTGAAGGCGGCCACCGGTTTCTGCGTGCACTTGTTTCGTGGCGGGTGTGGCGGCCAAAAAGCTCGCCACAAACTGTGGCGTGGAGTCTGTGGCGATGGCAGGCTGTGGCTGACAAGCAAACACGCCCTTAATCAACTAAGTTAGGTACCATCTAGATGAACATAAAAATTAGATAAATAAACCTGTTATAACATAGCACCATAAATTTGTATTGGAAGTTAAGCAACACGAATTGATTACATAATCACAAAAATAGTAGAAAATATTTCAATAACAATGAATTAATAATTAAGGTAGAAAATCAGACCTATTATACCTTGTTGATCTACAATTTAAAAGCTTTATACCTTGACAAGTTTACAAAGGAGCTAAGATAATGATTCCTTAATAAAGAAAATCATAGGTACAATATGAAATCTTACATAGGCTGAACATACGTTCAATTTCTTAGATTCAGTAAACTTTCCTATCAATTTGTTCAACTTATGCAACAAGAATTGAGTGTTGAATTTCTAAAAAAACAAAATTTCATGGAAGAATAAGCTGCAAATTAGTTATGACTACGTAACAATTAATGGCAGTCATAAAAGTTTCAAAAATTTCAAATGTGCAAGTAAGCATGTATATGCTCATTCAACGAAATTGGAAAGATAAATGTAACAATATATCACAGTATGTATCCTAATTAATACTATTAGTCCATATAGCATGCAAGTTGAACAGTTATAACATATATGTTGAACACATAAGTTAATAGCAAAACTAAGATAATTACCTAACATAGTATGCTAAATTAATCAAATAAGTCACGTACCATCAAGATAGAAACACAAATTAACTATGCACAGTAAGTTAATCACATAAATTAGGCAGCATACACATAAAAATATAAGTTATATATAACTCCGTACAATTAGTTAATCACTAAGTTAACTCTGTACAATAAGTTAATCAACTAAGTTAGATGTTCCTCTGTACAATGAGTTAATCAACTAATTTAGGTAACATCTAGATAAAAATAAAAATTAGATAAATAAATTTGTTATTTAACATAGCACCATAAATTTATAGAGAAAATTAAGCAGCACAAATGTATTACATAATATAAAAAAAATAGAAGAACATATTTCAATAGTAGGTGAAAAATCATTATGTCTTGTTGATCTAGGATTTGAAAGCTTTATGTCCTGAAAAGTTTTTAAAAAAAAGCTAAGATAAGAATTTTTGAAAAAAAGAAAATCGTAGGTACAATATGAAATCTTACATAAGCTGAATATACGCTAAATTTCTCAGATTCACTAAGTTTGCCTATTGGTTTGTTCAACTTATACAATAAAAATTGACTGTTAAATTTCTAAAAAAATAAAAGTTCATGTAAGACATAAGCTGCAAATCAGGTATGACTAGCTAGCAAATCAATAGCATACATAAAAGTTTCAAAAATTTCAAGTATGCAAACAAAGCAGATATAGGCTCATTCAATGAAATTGAAAAGGTAGAGATGACAATATATCACAATATATGTCCTAATTAATACTATAAGTGAATATAAAATTTATGAATATAAAATTCATTAAAATTATATTAATAATGCAAAAGGCATATATGGCTAATACAGCACAAGCAATAAAGATATAAAAAACCAGCCATGCAAAGATGATAAGACTCAAATATGATTTAACATCAGCATACTCGCCTTTACTAATCAAGAAATGCTTGGTAATATTCATTGGCAACAAAGCACTAGTTTCTATTATGGAACAAACTCTAATACTTATATTCTTGTCTGTAGACTAGGCGGCATGTAGTATCTATATTCTGATCAAGTTATGTGACTAAATTAAATTCTAAAATTTCAAAATTATGAGCAAAAACCTAAACATTCAACGACCATACAAGTTAAATGTACAAGTTATGTGTACATTTTAGACACATATCTTTAACACACTAACTTTTAAAGAAAAACTGACCACACAACTTTATCCAACTTTAATATTCAACTTGTCCACACAAGTAAACCATATAAGTTATGTGTACAACTTGAACACACAAGTTATGACATACAATTTTAACACACCAACCTGCAAACAAAAACTTGGCCACACAACTTTAGACATAGAAGTTATATCTAAAAATCTAGAAATAAGTATAAGGTGCTAAGTAATCTAAAATCCATTTAGGAAAAAATAAGAAATATATATGAAATAAAACAAACAAATAAAACTCAAGAATGGAATTTTTTCCACAAAATATTCATTGGCAACAAAGTACTAGTTCTCTATGATGGAACAAAGTCTGATACTTATATTCTTGTTTTTGGACAGCCATCATGTGGCCTTCTATTGTATTTTGATCAAGTTATATGGGTAAATTAAACTTTCAAGTTATGAGCAGAAACTTAAACATCCAACTTACATAGATAAGTAAACTATATAAGTTATGTGTATAACTTAAACACACAAGTTATGTCATGCAACTATGAACACATCAACTTGCAGTACAAAAACATAGTCACACAACTTTAAGCATAAAAGTTACATCCGGAAATAATAAGTACAAGGTGCTAACAAACCCCAAATCTATTTGGCAAAAAAAGAAATATATATAAATAGACCAAAACAACACTCATCGAACATTCCGTTCTGGTGCTCTTGCCACTATCACTCGCACCCTCATTAGAAGAATTAGATTTCTAAATTTAAAAAGACATCGTTAGCACACTAACAAACAAAGCTAAAAATTAAACAACTCAGTCATACTTTCAAATAAATAGAGAAAAGAAATTAGCAAAAATGGACTTTTTACATCATTATTAGAAGAGTTGTCCACTTTCTCAACTGATGTGAAATTTTCTCCACTAGAATCACTTTGTATCTCATCATCATCAGCCATCTAAAACCAAATAGATTTCATAAAAGTATTTAGAGTTTCATCTACATTCCTATATAGTACTCTAGCATATGAACAAATTATATATTAAACAAAATAAAATGCAGTACCATTAAATGATTCTAATTGGGAGTCAAAAATAACAATAATATATCTAAGAATTCAGAAGCAAACATATTGTATTTTTGTCTGACAGATCATAAATTATTTAGCAGATAAACCTTGATGAATATCAAAAAACAGATCAAATCCTGGGGTGAGAGCCCGAGGTTCAAGTCCATCTTACTCTATCGAGCTGAAAATCACAGCTAGACACAACATTCAACCACATCTACTTCTATATATAGTGGTTCTATATATCAGTCTCGTAAATTATTAACTTCACTAAAATACTTATGTCAGATTATCATTATCACGAGTAACTTATACAATATGAATTTTGCCTAAGTTTCTTGGCATTGTTAATAATCTAAGTAATGTCTAACTTAGGCTATATAAGTTACACGTACAAGTTAGACTGTCTAAATTACAATACCTAAATTAGACTACCTTATATGTCCAACTTAGACTACCTAAGTTATCATGAGTAATAGTTTATGTAACTTAAACAATCTAAGTTACAATGTCTAAGCTTAGATTAATTAGTCTATCTTATACTTATATACTAGTATAACTTAGACCGTATACTTTGTAATAATTTATATTAAAATTAGTTATACAGTCAATGTTACACAATGTGAGTTATAAGAACTAGGGGAAGATATACTTATTTTTTTCAAAACACATAATTTAAAAAGTTACTGATTTACCAAGCTTACAATTTAAGAAGAGAAAAAGAAAAAAAATAGAAGAAAACATATTTTCATCAAGTTATTATATATACAGTCTAAGTGCACTTAAGTTTTATGACATTAGTATACTTATATTCTCTAAGTCTAACTTATACGTCTAACTTAGACAGTCTAAGTTATAAGTTATATTGTCTAACTTATAGTGGCTAGCATGCAAGTGCACACGAGGTACTAGACTGAATGAATTAGTGCCACAGTAAATAAATAGGAAAAAGAAAAGAAAATAGTAATTAAACAAACAGGGAAGGAATGACAATAGTTTGTGTCTAGCAATTTCGGTGGAGCTAGCTAAAACCCAAACTACACTTCTAAGCCAAGTTATTATAGAGACTTATTATAGAGACCATTGGACTGCTTTAAATTTAGGAATGACAATAGTTTGTGTCTAGCAATTTTGGTGGAACTAGCTAAAACCCAAACTACACTTCTAAGCCAAGTTATTATAGAGACCATTGGACTGCTTTAAATTTCATACTAGTTTTACTCAAAAGAATAACTATGTAACCAAAATAAGCATATGCTTTCTAATGGATACAAAAGTATTTAGAGTTTCATCTACATCCAGTTTAAACAAAACTCTGTATAATACTCTAGCACATGCACAAATTATAGACTAACCAAAATAAAATACAGTACAATTAAATGATTCTAACAGGGAATCTAAAAAATAACAATAAACTTGAGAGTGATGGCGGCCCATGGGGTTACTAAAACTTAACAACAAACTTAACAGAGAAAAAGTAATTAGAGTTTTACTGGATATTGACACTTTTAACAAGTAGTTAATTCCTGCAATGGATACTGCAACTTTCTACAAGTAACTAATTCCTATAGTGGATACTGAAACTTTTGACAGGTAACTAATTTGATCCGACAGCGTGAGCAGGATAATCATCCATTTCCCCATGGGGATTTAGGTTTCCTTCTCAATTTTCAATCCCCAGAAAGCAAAAATAGCATGGCTAATGGTGGCATCGCATCCAAACCTAAAAGGAAAGCTAGAAATAGAATGGAATGGAATAGAATGGGCTGCACAGCCGATCAGAGAGCAGGAATTTAGTTTGCTCAGTGTTCCCGAGGCTCCCGCCGTCGACTTGGCTACAAGCACAACCTAGGGTCAAATTACTTGTGAACATAGAAGTGGCATCTTCGTCACTTCATTGCTGCTTTACTACTACCATACCATCGTGGTCCATGGACCATGGCAGTCAGTAGAGAGAGTAATACCATGACATGGCAACCTGCTTGCTGAGTCTAGATTCCTTCCCGGCTTCCCAGGTGTAATTCAAGCAAGCAGAGCAATGTCGCTGCAAAAGGCTGGCCGTTCTAGGCCTGTGTTTCACAACGGAACTGGCACCGCCTTGTCTAGGCTTCTGGCCTTGCTCCGTCACATGCAATCATCATGATCCAGCGCGCCTGCTTCACCTTGAATGCTGGCACCCGGGGCAGGCAGCAGCGACGTCACAGGTGGCAACCCAGCACCACCGAAATTGATCTGAGTAAACCGCAGCACAGTAAAAGGCAAAACACAACCAATCTGCAATGGCGACGAATCAATCGAAACCAAACCGCATCACAGGAAAAGGGCGCGAATAGAAAGGACCTCTGACCACCTTCCGATGCCAAAAAGCAAGGAAACCTAGAGCTCTGGTCGCCATACGAGAACACCGAGGAGGAGAGCTTACCGTCGCCACCGTCGCCATGGGAACTGCAGCCCCGCGGTGCCCCGAGATGGGAACTGTGAGTTTCGCGTTGTCCTTTGTTGATATCTGTTAACGCCCACTGAATGATCCACAAGTGCACGGATACCGTTGTAGCTTTATCCTAGAAGTATTCCAGGTTTCGTTCCACTGAGAAACGTGTGAGATCAACTACGGTCTAACTTAACTAGGAGTAGCAGTAAGGTGAAGATAGATACTAGATTAAGATAGAACTAAAGTGTAACTAGGGTGGCAATTAATGGGGTTGAGAGCAGTAATCAAGGTTGATGATAATAGGAGAGTAGAGAGGATAACTATAGTTCTCTTCTTCTAACTTGGGCAAGCCTATGTCTCTATTGCTAACTGGGGACATTACATAAGGAGAGACACCGACATAGGATGTTGATCTCCTTAGCAACCGTGTCCTACTTGGCCTACAAACGGGATAGTGGGATACATAGGATTCAACGGAGCTATAAAGTCACCTCCACGAGCTACCACCAAATCCAGAATATAGGGTGCATCCACGATTATCCTAAGCCTAAGCACCATCCTTACACCTACGATAATACTCTACTCCCTCTAGAACAGGAATAAAGCACTCAAAGAGAGTCGTGATCCAGATAACAATAAAGGCATAGAACTTACTCGCATTAGAAGTTGATCACCAGAGACATCTCAGGAGCAAGCTCAAGTAGAGCTTGATCCCGCCAAGGTACAAGTCGTAGAGAGGGCACCGACAGGCCGGCACCTCCTCCTAACTCTTCCCTCACTCTCCATCTCACTATTATCTAAAGACTAGATCCTAGAGAGGACTAATCTTCTCTTGATGGCTGGCCCTCCCCCGAGAGGTTATCCATTCAAGGAACGCCTCCTGGTTAGGGTTTGAGAGAATAGCAAATGAATGTGTGTTGCCCTGGGGGGGTCCTGCGCTCCTTTTATAGCCCGGTGGGATGAGTGTGAGCTCTTGGATCAAACCGACTTTGGTGGACGGTTGAGATTGAAACCCTAAGGCGGTGGAGCACGTGGGCCGAAGCTGGGCCCGTTTGGCCACTGTAGCGCACCGGCCGGGTCAGGCCGACCGGCCGGCTCGGGCACCGGGGCCGCTCGTGGTCCGCTTCGGCGTGGTGTCTTCTCGCGCCTTCTGGAGTCTTCTAGTGCAGCCCCCGCTGTGGAATTTATATCTTTTTATCCGGAACTCCGAAAAAGGCAAATGATATGTCCGTTTCGATCGTCTCGACGAGCTTTTCGCAATGATGTATTCCAATTTATCATTTGAGGTGCTTGCAATCTGTCACATTGGTCCTTTTTGATAGCTTTTCCGATATGTACCTGCAGAAACAAGGATTCACCAAAACTCGTGGAATTCCGTTAGTGTAAACCCTAAGTCTATGTTGGTGATCACCAATGTGCCTTTTTCAGGAGTTAGTTGACGGGTAAATTTGGTCATTAACAGCCGTCAACAACACCCCCACACTTAACCTTTGCTAGTCCCTTAGCAAAGCTAAGCTCAGAAAAGCTATTGAAAGATATGTATAAGTTTAAGCATTGTAACCATCTCGATGTAACTCCTTAGAAGCATACCTGCATTTAGACAAGAATTCTCCTCCAAGCTTAAGCAATAACTGAGCTAACTTTCAAACTTACTCATGTTACCTTTGACTATGGGGCTTATTAGCTCTTACTTGGGTCTTGAGCAATCGAAAGACAGAAAGATCAAGCCAAGCACTATGTCTCAAGTTCTTTGTTCAACTATCATTCTGGAGTTTTTAGAAGTTTTCAAATAAAACTTAGAGTTTCCGTGTATGACACTCTCAAATCTCTCAGTATATGTGGTATTTGTGGATTCTTACCAAGGCATTAATGATGTTATGCCTTTCTTTTCATCCTATAACTAAAGCTTATGTGGAGCTCATAGGTGAGGAGAAAACTTAAAAGAGCAAACTTGTAATGCATATGTTGTCAAGTCAAACAACGGATCCACGGAGAAACAAGTCATACAATCGAATCAAGATGTGCAAGTGTATGGATATGGTGGATATATGGTGGAACCTAATTCTACTATGCTCCTTGAAGACATATTTCTCTTTTTAAATTTGAAACTTGGCTAGAGAGTATGAGCTATCTTTTTCTTCTTTTTTTATTAGGGAAGCAGGCATCTAAGTACCCATTGCTCTTGGACACTTGTCCTTTTTTTCAACTCCCTTAGTTTGTTATTATTATTTTTTTTGTGATAACTTTTGCATAGCTCATAACACTCCTTTTGGCATAAAAGATTTTTGAGAGATAGCAATCAAGAACTTAGAGCATTTATTGGGTGGCTATCTAATGGAAATGTTTTTTGGTGTTCTCTTCTAGGGTAGGAGAGAAACATTTTTGGATGGATGTAGATGGAATGGCATGTTGTTGCGCCTACTCCAGTGTAGAGTAGTGCATATGTAGGTGGAGTGTAAGTGGATCTTGATTCAAGAGCATGATAAATCTCTCATAAGGGTCACAAAGGTTGACAAAACTCAATGCAAGACAAGCAGCATATATGTGAAAGTTTATCTAGCCTATCTCATCATGTTTGGCTCTGGTGGGAATGTAAGCTTTGTCATACAGGAACTCATCATGTAAGGTTTTTACATTTTTTAAAAGATAAATCTTCAGAACTTTAGTGTCACTCAGAACAAGATAAATAGCAGCTCAAACTTTCTCAATCAGATCAATCAAGTACCTAGACTTAGTTCAAGCATATGCAACCCACAAGTTTCAGGCTCAGAGCAAATCTTCATGTCAAAACAGTTAAAGCCAAAACTCGGGAAAACCTATGTCTAAACACTAGGCACTTTAAAGGTGTTATGACAGAGCAGCTTTTCATCATTTTCATCTCTAAGGATCATCTTCAGGGCTTGCCTATTTATTGACTCATATCTAGACAAATATTTTATTTGGTTTTACATTTTTAAGACTTATACTATATAAGACTCTAAAGACTCTAAAAAGCATGGACCTTCATGTGTCCACATATTTTTGGTATTTTTCATTTTTTATGACTGACTCGATAATCGCATAGGTACACTTACCTGGGTACCTAGGAAGCCCAAGCTGGTTATTGTCGTGGTTGAGCATTGAAGCTGAGCTGTCCCCACGGTGGAGCTCATACTTACAAGAGCAAGTGTAGCCGGGAATCTCGATCTCATCCAACAAGAAGTTGCTTCCTCCACACAATGATTGGCTATGTGTTAGGAAGGTGTACTTCGAGTGATGTCGATGAAGATTCCTAGATGGACTAGCTCTTAGAGCCATCCTGTAGCAAACATCTCACAAAACACCAAAACTTATGTAATGGATTAGGTAAGCAGTTAGTGGTTAGCCGTTTCACCTGACGGGTTGTTGTGAGAGGTTTTCAAAGGTTGTTATAGTGTATACAATGCTGAGTAAAGATGCTCAATGATTATTTTTGGATTTTCTATTTTTGTTATGCAGAAAAGAAAACATGTATGCATGATTATTTTTGTTATTTTTATGCCACCACGGTGAAGACTCAAGTTTTATAATGCATGAATTATCTAACAAGATGAATACATATTTATTTTTATTATTTTCAATGCAATGCTAATGCAGTAAAGTAAACATGCTAAAGAGAAAATAATTTATGCAATGCAAGAAAGTAAATATGGATAACTACCAATGTTACCTCATGGCAAGGGTTCAGATTTTAAAGTCCTCCGGACAGGACTTCTCTCTTCTTGTTGATTCCTCCAGCGCTGATGACGTGGAGTTTCTTTGGTTGGGTGCATGGGAGTGCTCCTTCTCTAAGCTAGCTCTTTCGGTGAAGACAAAGATTTCTATGATGATGCTCTTTATGATTTATCACCTTCTTCTACCTAACTCGTCTTGATTTTGAGATTTGATTTTGCTTTTGACAGGTCCAGGACCTCTTCTTGTACAAAGTAGGGAATTGACTCCCCCCACACTTCGCTTAAAGTGTGTCCTGCCCATAAAGACAAGGCAGAGATCAAGTGCATGGGCTCTACTGGTAGGAAAACACCAGCAGAACCAAAACTTCTATTCCACATCTCGTCCTTAGTCATGTTGAGCAACATAGAGTTGATGTTATGTGCTTTGTTCAACATTATCATGAGAGGTAGGATCCGAATGTTGAGCAAGGATGTAACATTTAAGTTCATTAGGCTACAAGAGTTGAAGTGCTTAACCCAAGGAAGGATTGTCTATCTGTACATGATGTGTCGGTTTTAACATGATCATGACTATCATCTTCCAAGCATAAGATGTGCAACTTTTTAGCTCATTTGGTTAAGACTACGGATCAAAATGGTGATGTTATGAACAACTTTCAAGAACTAGACATGTTGAGTTAATCAGGATTGATCATGAATAATTATTACTCAAACATGTTAAGTTCTTTATTTATGTTCATACCAAAATCAAGGAAAAGCATTTTAAGTAGTGACCATTTATCTTTGGATGTTACCTTCATCATTGGAGCACGATGACACCATGTGATGAAGAGTAGATGACTCTTGATGGCCCTTTTGTTTTGCTCGATGCTTTTCTTGTTTGGTCAACCTCACATCTCGGTTCATAGTTCCTCTTGTTCCTAGATGGTGCTCTTTTTGTCGTGCCATCTTTTTGCTCTTTGCCATTTTAGATTTTTATGCCTGCACAGGATTAGTGGACAACACATACCCAAAGGAATATACCGATTTGAATGGGGATTGTTATATCTAATTTATGTGCATTAGCTCTATGCTATTAGGAATATGGGTTTAGGATTATCTTAGCATAGTTTTTTTCCTCATGTTTTATGCAACCATGGTTCAAGGCAAAGGTAATTTGCAGTTGAAGACAAAGTGAATAATCTTTGATACTTACAGTCCTTCCATCAATGATGAATGAGCTGTGTCTTCAGTGTGCAAAGTTATTGGAGTTTGTCATATGCCTTGCTTCATCTCTGATTTGAATTCATCTCTTGACTTACCCAGATTGGATTTGCAGTTGAAGACAAAGTGAATGATCTTTGATACTTACAGTCCTTCCATCAATGATGAATGAGCTGTGTCTTCAGTGTGCAAAGTTATTGAGTTTGTCATATGCCTTGCTTTATCTCTCGATTTGAATTCATCTCTTGACTTATCCAGATTGGATTTTAGAAGTTTCCCCGCAGAGGTTAGTCCAACAAAATATCCAATATCTACTAAAGCATACTTTCGGTTTAAAAATCAACCTAGACACCACGTCTAATTTGATTCGGGGAAGGCGTTTTAACCTAAGCACCACGCTTAATTTAAAAGCCTTTGGAAGTAAGATCAACACTTCTAAACTAAGCACCATGCTTCATTTAAAAGATGTGTGATCATACTCCAAACCTTAAGCATACTATAGCAAGCAAAGGCAGCATGAAAGCATTTTAGAGATTTATTCAAGTGGAGATGAAAGAGCATGATTGTTATATGGTAAGTTGAGCATGGCTTAAAGGTAGAGACAACCAAGATCAGCAACATGGCATATGATTTTTCATAGAAGCATATCCCCCACACTTGAGTTCTTGTGAGGCAAGATCAAGTTTGGATGGATGTGATCTAATGTTGCTTAATTGGTTGGACATACCTTACACCATCTTCCTTCATTCATCTTGCTTCAAACCTGGAAAGGTTAGTAACAAGAATACCCGAAGGAATATTTTCATAATTATATCTCTATGCTCAATTTATAAGGGCAGTTCAGCAAAAGGTGAATGTTCATCTTGTCTATCGAAAGCGCTAGTTCTTGGTCAAAAGCTCGTTTTTGGGAAACCTCAGAATCGTGCTTCAAGTAGGTGAAGTGGTTTCCCCTCCAACACCAATCTTTATTGTCCTACCTCAAGATCTATACATTGAGACTTGCAATGTTTATGATAAACATATGCATCTACAACCACCCTTTTAAAGTTTTTATGGACAGGATATATGAGGGGGTTGAAGATCTCGAGTGTGGTCATGGTAGAGAGACCAAGAGATTCAGGAGATGTGTCATATGAGCATGGCTTTGATGAGGTCTTTATGAAGTAGCTTCCATGCTCATTGATGTCATCTTCCTTATCAATCTCCAAGGGTGATTCTACATGAATGTCTATAGGCAAAAATATTGTCTCCTTTATTTCATGCCTATGACTTTCATCAATCATATTATTGTCCAAGATTTCTTTGGAATTGGTGGCTCTCAAGTTGATCTCGTCAATGGCCTCCTCCAAACTTAGATGAGTCATAAGTTTATAATTTGGCCTAGGCTGGATTCAATTAAGGCTTCTTCATGGTCCATCCATTCAAAGCATTCCAGCCATTGTTGGAGCACTTCTTGGTCATCCTCAAGTCTATCATAATTCCTATGCTCTAAGTATCTTAGTGGATCTCTAAGGTCATCATGAGACTCAGGAGAAAAAGAGTCGGGGAATTTTTTGGGGTCAAGGATGGGTTTTGAGATGGGTTCATGTATGACATCTAATGTGGGCATAGAAGGAGAGAGTATAGAATTGGATTCAAAATGACTTTGTTCTTCTTCTATGGCATTACTAGGCATGCCATCCTTGAATTCTTCCCAAAGAAGATGCTTTCTAAGAGATTCCTTCTTGAAAGGATTTGAATTATATTCACTCGAAGGTCTCTTATAAGACTGGAAGTTTAGGCTCTTCCCGACATCAACATTAAGAGAGTTTTCCAAGGGTTGAATTTCTTCTTTCCTTGGTGGATTTTGGGGTATGGATGGTTCGGGATAGATAGCTAAATTATGAGATTGGAATAAGTGTGATTTAACTATCAAAACTTCCTCTTGTCTTAGAAATAATTCCTTCTCTTTCTCGGGGGGTTCATATTGAATGCTAGGGCAAGGTGTCCTTCCACAAAGTTTATCAAGCAAAGACCTTGCTTCACTAGCAGTCACATGAAGAAAAGATCTTCTAGAAGCTAAATCAAGAAACTGCTTAGAATCCTTACTAAGGCCTAAGTAAAAGTGTTGAAACAACACCGAAGTCCGGAATAGAAAGGTCGGGCCTGTAGTAAGGAGATCATTAATGCGATCCCATGATGTTTCTAGAGATTCCTCCTCTAGTCTGTTTAAAGCTTAGAACCTCTTCCCGAAGATCAATCACCTTAGAGATGAGAAAGAATATGGTTTAAAATTCAGAACATAGCAATTCCCAATCTCCTTGCATACTTCCTACGTTTTTTGTTGTACCAATGTTTAGCTTTTCCCATTAAAGAGAACGGAAAGAGCTTCCATTGTAGAGTCTTATCGACATGCCAGCAATACGAAAGCATGCGCATCTCAGTAAGAACTCTCGTAGGTGTGAGTATGGGTTTTCATCATCTTCTCCTAAGAAGGATTGTTTTTGGATAAAGTCTACCCAACACGGACGCAGCTCATAACCAGGTGCTAAGATAGGATCTGAAGATTCTAGTGGCCTAAAGCTTGCGCTCGTGGGTTTAGCATATTGATTGATAGGAATGTGACTCATGCTAAACCAAAAGTTGAAAAGAAAAGAAAAGAATGAAAGACAGAAGAAAGGAGTAAAGGATAAAAGAAAGAAGGTTAAAAAGGAAAAGGAAAAGAAAAAGTTAAGCTAGGTTCGTAGTCAACTCAGAAACCGTTTCCCAAGAACGGCGCCAAAAAGCTTGTTGATATCTGTTAACGCCCACTGAATGATCCGCAAGCGCACGAATACCGTTGTAGCTTTATCCTAGAAGTATTCCAGGTTTCGTTCCACTGAAAAACATGTGAGATCAACTACGGTCTAACTTAACTAGGGGTAGCAGTAAGGTGAAGATAGATACTAGATTAAGATAGAACTAAAGTGTAACTAGGGCGGCAATTAATGGGGTTGAGAGCAGTAATCAAGATTGATGATAATAGGAGAGTAGAGAGGATAACTATAGTTCTCTTCTTCTAACTTGGGCAAGCCTATGTCTCTATTGCTAACTGGGGACATTACATAAGGAGAGACACCGACATAGGATGTTGATCTCCTTAGCAACCGCGTCCTACTTGGCCTACAAACGGGATAGTGGGATACATAGGATTCAATGGAGTTATAAAGTCACCTCCGTGAGCTACCAACAAATCTAGAATATAGGGTGCATCCACGATTATCCTAAGCCTAAGCACCATGCTTACACCTACGATAATACTCTACTCCCTCTAGAACAGGAATAAAGCACTCAAAGAGAGTCCTGATCCAGATAACAATAAAGGCATAGAACTTACTCGCATTAGAAGTTGATCACCAGAGACATCTCAGGATCAAGCTGTAGAGAGGGCACCGACAGGCCGGCACCTCCTCCTAACTCTTCCCTCACTCTCCATCTCACTATTATCTAAAGACTAGATCCTAGAGAGGACTAATCTTCTCTTGATGGTCGGCCCCCCCCCCGAGAGGTTATCCATTCAAGGGACACCTCCGGTTAGGGTTTGAGAGAATAGCAAATGAATGTGTGTTGCCCCGGGGGGTCCCGCCCTCCTTTTATAGCCCGGTGGGATGAGCGTGAGCTCTTGGATCAAATCGACTTTGGTGGGACTACCGAGATTGAAACCCTAAGGTGGTGGAGCACGTGGGCGAAAGCTGGGCCCATTTGGCCACTGTAGCAAACCGGCCAGTCAGGGGCGACCGCCGGTTCGGCTCGGGGCCGCCATGGTCCGCTTTGGCGTGGTGTCTTCTCGCGCCTTCTGGAGTCTTCTAGTGCAGCCCCCGCTGTGGAATTTATATCTTTTCATCCGAAACTCCAAAAAAGGCAAATGATATGTCCGTTTCGATCGTCTCGACGAGCTCTTCGCAAGGATGTATTCCAATTCATCATTTGAGGTGCTTGCAATATGTCACATTGGTCCTTTTTGATAGCTTTTCCAATATGTACCTGCAGAAACAAGGATTCACCAAAACTCGTAGAATTCTGTTAGTGTAAACCCTAAGTCTATGTTGGTGATCACCAATGTGCCTCTTTCAGGAGTTAGTTGACGGGTAAATTTGGTCATTAACAGCCATCAACATCCTTCTCCGCAGCCGTCGCCTCGCAGAGGACATTTCCCACCCCCTCCCTCTGGCAGCGCTCAGTTAGCAGGGCTGGACAATGGAAGGCGAAAACCTAGAACACCTCTAATCAAATCCAAGCGAAAATAGCAATGACCAACAAACTTAGGGATACCTCATGAAGAATCCTGGAGAACACGTGCCGGCAGGATCCCGGCGAAGTCGCCGCCGAAGAGGAGCGCGGTGGCGGCCCAAATCTGTGTTGGAGCGATGGGGAAGGACTGTTCGAATTCCTCTCCCTCCCGTTGGGTGGGTCGATACAGGGGAGGGGGAATATTTCAGATCCAGGCTAGGCGTCGGGGTCGCGGGGGTTGAGGGCGGATTGGGTCGGTCTGTGTGTCACGATAGAAAAGGAAAAGGTAGCGTGACGGAAGAGGAAAGAAACGATGCGGTCGGAGCGTTCGCTCAAATAGAAAGCCGTGAACGTCCGTGAAAGTGGATTTGCGATAGGAGACCCCAGGCATATTCGGTTTGCTTGGATGGATTTTAGCATTTAGATGCTTTCTCTGCTGCTCTACCTAGGAGGAGGCGTCTTGCATTCTATTACTGCTGTTGCACACCATACCACAAGTTTAAGTGAGAGCATCTCCGGCATAGCCCCAAGACCAGGGCTCACATTTTCAATTTAGTTGTCCATCCTATCTATTTTTGTTGGCTCAACTATTTCTTCCACTCCAGCGATAGCACCTAAATGAAAGTCTCTCCAAATCTCTACAACTAAAAAGACTAAAGTGTGGACACCGTTTTGGTGCGACTTTTTACCGTGGGCCCATAGTTCTGCCTGCTCCTGTGATACCCTCCGGCGCAATTTCATCTATGCTTTTTTCCATGGCGGATGGCGATTTTTTCTCTCCACATCTCCCGTTATGCATGCAATTGGGACTTTCCTTTTCTTTTTCACTCTATCTCCGGTTATGCATGCAATTGAGACTTTCCTTTTCTTATTCAATCATGCATAAGTTAATTGCCTGACAATTAGGGAAGTTGCCATATGGGAAAAACAAATCCTTCCTTTTTGTTGCCACCGGTTCCAGATTTGCGAAACGCAGCCCTTTCTCCGTCGCGGACGCCGCCTCCACGTCGCCTCGTCAACCCGGACAAAGCCGCCGCCGGACGCTAACGCCACCGCCTCCCTCCACGCCGAACGCGCATATGCCCTCCACGCCCGAACGCACATCCGCCTCCACGCCGCCGAAGTCAACCGGGACGGGCCACCATCGGCATCCGAATATCGACGCCGAACGCCGCCACCGTTGATGCCACCGCCGACGCCATCGCCGGAGGGCCGCATCTGCCGGCAGCAGCAGGGCCGTGCACGAGTAGGCGGAGGGGGCCGCTCGCCGGCCATGGAAGGATGGGCATCCGCATCCACGCCGCTGAGTCAACCTGGACGGCCCACCGCCGGGAGTCCAAACGTCGACGCCGGACGCCGCGACCGCTGACGCCATCGCCGACACCATTGCTGGAGGGCCGCATCCGTCGAGCAACAGTAAGGGCTAGGCGCAGTAGGCGGAGGGTCCGAGGACTACGTCACGATGAACGCAAACTTCTTCAACGCCTCGACGCACCCTCGCCCGCTGCTTCCACCAGGTGTGTCAACCCCTTCCTTCTTTGCAAAACCAAGAACCCAATCCTAACCTAAGCCAACTGGTTATTTGTTGTCGGATCTGATCTAATTACATTTGTGTACATGTATATTGCCTGCAAACTTCTATCATTTCAAAGATTATTATGCGGAAATGTGCACAACCAGATAGCTTTAGAGGATTTACGCCTGCAGTTTTGTGTGCTTTGTGATGATGAGACAGAGTTAGCTTTACGGGATTTACGCTTGCAGTTTTGTGTGCTTTGTGATGATGAGACAAATTTATATTTTGTTATCACTCATTCAAATTTTCTATAGCACTACCACAGTGCTGAAAATTGTAACCTGTAACACTAAAAACATTCTTCCAATCACTCATTAATCTCATCTCCCTACATAGTTTTGTTCACCTGGTGACTCATGCTTCTATAAGTGATTAATGCTAAAAATTCGGAGCTTCTACTTCTTCCCAAATTCAGAATGGTCTAGAATTTAGAGTTACTTCCATGTGGCTACTTGCTGTAGGTTCATTCAGTTTCTACACAGACCAAATTCATATTCGTGATCCTGTAGGTCATGCTTAAATAATTTTATACATAACTGTAGTGTTTCCATTCATGCCTCTTGCTGAGAACTTAATTCTTTTTGGGTTTTAATTACTGCTAGCCTGTGACAGCTACTTCCTAAAATTACATGATGTGAGTTGGCATTGGTGTGCTGGATCGAGCCACCTGCGACGCAGCTCGACAGAGTTTTAGTTGCTTATCTGGAGAGTTTCAGTTGCTTATCTAGAGATCTTATATCTTGATAATTATTTATTTGTTCACCCATTGGCTTACACCTGTGCTAAGGTTACTGAGGCTGCCGCCATTCTCGCTTGAGGGTAACTTCATCGCCACATGATCCAATGGGTGAGGCTGCCGCCATGCTGGCTTGAGGGTAACTTCGTTGCCACATGATCCAATGGTCGATGTTTCATGCTCTCTATCTGCATAGTTCATAGACACTAACTGTAGGGTGTTGGTTATGAATTGGATCATGTGCTCTCTATCTGCATAGCTCATTGCCAATTATTTTTATTCAACTTTTAGCCGTAGACTTTCTGTTCACAATGCAATGGTATTGATGTGCATTTTTTGGTAGGAGGTAATGTAAACTCTACACAGAGGTATTGTATAGGCACTACGTGCGAACCGGAAAATTATAGTGTTGGGTCACAAAGCATTGTGTGGAAAATCTTTTGTAGCTAAAATGACATTTTAATATTATTATCTTATCGTGTGAGATCCATATCATGAAAAGGTCTACACAGTAGAGTTTTGTGAGCCTATGATGCTGAGTTTTTCGTGATTGTTAATTTCATAAACTTTTTTAGATTAAATAAATGCCACATAATTTTGCAGTATTGTTGTCTTATATCGTGCGATCCATGTGTGTTTAGAACAAAAGTTATTGTCCGTAGCAACGCACGAGCACGCTACCTAGTCTATTATACTGAAGAGTGAATATATAGGACTCGCTCGTCATTAATTATCTTAATTATCTCTTTCTTCTTTTTCTATGGTCTTGTTCAGTTACACCCTAACCCAAGGAGGTTGGAGGGGGTTGAGGGATATTTATAATCCCCTACAAGTCAAATTTCTCACCAATCCCCTCCAACCCCTTGATTTGGGGTACAACCGAACAAGGCCTAAAGGGGTTGATCGAACGACTGGACCTCACGAAGATGGATTCTACTAGAGCATTGGCTCATACGACTGGAGCAAAGGGCCATGCCATGGAGCAAGACGCTGATGCGGCAGGGCAACGCACTTGCGTGGTGTGGCAGCGGCCCGCACGACAAAGTAGTGGCTTGCGTGACTAAGGGCAGAGGAGCTAGGGGAGGAGATTTGATTCGTGACATGCGAGCATTGGAGGTGAGGAAGAAGCCGCCGCATACGAGCGCAGGTGTGAAACTATCAAATGAGGACTGAGGGGTAATTCTCGTTCTTTCCATGAACGAGGTTTTGAGGGTGAACTGGGTGTCCACCCCCAAATTTGGGGCTCTATTGGGGCCATGTTGGAGCTATATTTTTTATCTACGCACTTATATTTAGCTATAGAGATGTAAGTAGAGCCCTACAAAAAGTGCTCATTGACAATAGATACTTAACCCATTTCAGAGTAATGTAAGCATTTCTTAACGTGGGCTGAAGATATAGCAATTTCCCCCTACTAACTCCATCCGTCCCAAAACAAGTCATTGCGAGAATATTGGAAACTAAAATTATATATTAAGATAATAACATTTATATACCAACAAAGTATCTCAGAACTCATGCAAAGCGGGTAGAGTGCATTGGGGCTAGTGGATTGAAGGATGAGGAGAGAGAGAGGGGAGGTGGCCGTGGCGGCGGCTGGGCTAGCGGGCGCGACAACGCATAGGGAGAGGAGACGCGGGAGAGATTGGAATAAAGGAATTTCGCTCAATTACTTCTTGATTCCATCTAATTACAATCCTCTAGTATTTATAGTCCTAAGTGGACTCTAACGGGAAAGTCCTTATCGAACATGGACTTTCTAGTTTCTTAATCTTAATTTTCTAAATAATAATAATAATTAAGGTAACTCACGGTAAAGATAGCGACGATGGCGAAAGGCGGCCGCGTGGGGCCCATGCCACCCAGCGCATCGCAGGCAGTGGCGGTGACCGTAGCCCCTAGGCGTGGTGGGCCTTGGGCCCAAGCCATCACATGCGTGCGTGTGACAGTATCAATAGATTTTTCATTAGTTATATTTTCAATAAATAATATACAACTAAGTATCATTACAATAGATTCAGTGGCTATTATCGAAGATGATGATTAGCAGATTAAATTAAAGGTCAGATGTCTCTGATTATTGTGAGAACTTATAGGATTTATCTTTTTTCTAATGTATTTACTAAAAGTTAATAATGTGTCTCCGTTAGAACCTCTAATTGGTAATAATAAGATATTGAAGAGTAAAGTTAAAAGACAAATAATTGCATCAAATTTGTCGGGAACCAAGGGAGCAAATGCAAAAGTACTCTGTGTGAAAGGAAAAAAAGTTGCGAGTCATCTTTATGGCCGTGTTCGCTGGTCTGGCTTGTCTGGCTGCCAGCTGTGTGCACAGTATCCGGCTGGTTGTGTGCACAGTACCGGGCTGTGAGGGAGATGGAGCCGGCCGCCGACCAGACAAGCCAGACCAGCCCCGCAGAACACGCCGTATTGGATCCGGATGAGGGGTGGGTCCCATGCTATCCAAGATTGTGGACACGGCGACGCCACGTGGGAAAAGGATGCATGCTAGCAAAAAATCAGTCGGCCGAGTGCTGAGTGAGTGGAGTGAGTGTGGACAGAGTGTCGAGAGTTCCTTTGGATTTCTTTCTTTTGTTTTCCTTAGAGGCAGGCTGCAGGCAGCAGAGTTACTGCGCTTCCGGAAGCTGAAGCCGGTGGGAGCGGCCGGAACGGGCATGGACACCATCGTCTCCCTCTCGCCTCCTGTGCTGCGCCTGCCTCCGGCTATTACCATTACCACTGCTACTAGTCGTCACCTGCTGCCTCCGGCTGCTGCATCATCATCCGGTTCCAGCCCGCGGCTGCTCATCAAGCAGAGGAGGAGGAGGAGCAGCAGCATTATTGGTAATCATTCGCCGCCAGCTTGGCAAAGATCAGTATTATTACTGTCGCCTCGCGCTTCTGCTTCTTCTTCCGCGTCAACGGCGACGGCGCAGAAAGAGAAAGAAAAGGACCTCGTCTTCGTGGCCGGCGCCACCGGCAGAGTTGGGTCCCGGGCCGTAAGGGAGCTCATCAAGCTTGGCTACCGTGTGCGCGCTGCCGTCAGGAACACCCAGAGGGCCACGTCCCTGGTGCAGGTCTCGTCCTCGCTCGCTCGTACCAATATATATATCACATTAATTAATATATTAATTAATTGGGAGGAATTTGCTTGATTTCGATATCATAATGATATATAATGCATGCATGGTGAATGAACTGCATTGTTTGAATTCGATCGATCCAGAGCGTCCAGCAACTGAAACAAGCTGGCGCCGCCGCCGCCGCCGCAGAGCTGGAGCTTGTGGAGTGTGACCTGGAGAAGCAGGCGCAGGAAGGCATCGTTTCAGCCATAGGCAGTGCTTCCCTGGTGGTGTGCTCCATCGGTGCCAGCGAGAAGGAGATCCTGGATGTCACCGGCCCATACCGCATCGACTACATGGCCACCAACAAACTTGTACAGGCTGGTATGTATGCTAGCTATGCGGGCTAGTACGTAGTTGGTTAATTCATTCATTAATTGTTTCAACTATATATTCCGGTATGTATGCTATGCGGGCTAGTACGTAGTTGGTTCATTCATTAATTGTTTCAACTATATATTCCTACTGCTAACACTGACTACTGTAGTATATTATATATATTGTCTATGGCATGCATGATATGCAGCATCTGCTGCCAAGGTGGAGCACTTCATCCTGGTTACATCCCTGGGCACCAATAAGATCGGCTTCCCTGCATTCCTCTTGAAGTAATTAAATTAAATATATAGCTAGATACTCTGCTTATGATTATATACAAATTAATTAAGTAATTAATCCCTTGATAATAACTCCTGTTTGGCAATGGCAATGGCAATGACAATGCAATTAGCTTGTTCTGGGGGGTTCTGTACTGGAAAAGACGAGCTGAAGAAGCACTCATCGCAAGCGGCATTCCTTACACGGTATGTATGCATATTTTCATGGTTGTTCATTCAATTCATTCCGATCCCTACTACATATATATGCATAGATGGTGGTTCATGCATATGGTTGTGTATGTATGTTTGTATGTGTCGTACTGGTAGATCATAAGGCCCGGAGGCATGGAGAGGCCAACGGATGCTTTCAAGGAGACGCACAACCTGGTTTTGGCACCAGAGGACACCTACGTGGGTGGCCAGGTATCCAACCTGCAGGTGGCGGAGCTCATCGGATGCATCAACAGCAACAGGAGCGCGGCCTACTGCAAGATCGTGGAGGTGGTGGCCGAGACCACCGCGCCGTTGCTGCCCATGGAGCAGCTCCTCTCCGCAATTCCTTCCAAGAGGGAACCCCCACCCCCAAATGTTTCAGCTGATGCTGATGATGAGCCGCCAATGGAGGCTGCAGAGGTGAAGCCATCACATCCAATTCCAAAGCCGCCACAGCCTCCAGCACCTGCAGCAGAGTCATCGTCTGAGACAACAACGACCGGAGGAGGAGGAGGAGGAAAAGCAGCAGAGTCACCCTACACGGCGTAATGCAGATTGAGATTGTTGTTTTGTATATATGGCATCTATTGTATCGTAGTATATCATCATATCATGCATGCATATACATACATAATACATGCATATGTAGGTATGAGGCTCTGGAGCCACCTTCTTCCCCATCCCCCAAACAAAGCAGCAGCAGCAGCAGCAGCAGCGATGCTCTAGCAGCTCTTCCAAGCAACAAGGCCCCACAAGCCCAAGTGCAACAAGTTCAAGAAACAGCGTCCTCAAGCCGGTCCCTCTCCCCATACCCCGCGTATATATTAATACATCCATCTTAAATTCTTAATTGCATTATGGAATTGATTGATTGATTCATCATGTACATTATTGTACGTTTTGTTTCAGATTCGTGGACTTGAAGCCTCCAAGCTCGCCTTCGCCTTCGCCTTCGCCTCCGTCATCTTCTTAATTAGTACCACTGCTTTATATATTTGGAACTTGATATGGACTGAGATGGGCCACGAAGATGTGCAATGGCTCAGCTTATTATTAGCAGAGGCATAAATAGATTTTGAGAGACTGACTATTTCTTACCGTCCTCGAGGCATGGGATTTTTTCATGTCTCCGTGAATAGATTTTATTAGCTTTTTTTTTTTTTTCTAAACTGCGTATTACTCTTAAAGCATATCGGAGAATTTTTCTAAAACACACTCTCTAGTAGATTTTTTTATGTCTTATATCTATTCACTCTCTAATAGATTTTTTTATGTCTTGCATACACTCTAGAGAGTCATTATTGCTATCTATCTTTGGCTAATGAGAAATACGAAATAGAGAATTGTTATATTTAAATACGATAAATCTAATAGGCACTCGAGTGTTTTACGCTCAACCATCACTCGATTTTTGAGCCACTGATGATGTGATGGGCCGTAAGATGATGTGATCTCGTGGGGCCAGGGTGGTCCCAGTTGGACGCAGTGTGCCCGCGTGTGCGGTCGATAGCGGAGAGCGGTCTGCATTCTTTTTTTTCTTGCGCTCCTGCGCAAAGCAGTACTTATGTGCGGTTGCAGGATGTGCTGCGTAGGTACGGGTGATCAGTAGGAACCGTGCATGCTCCTTTTCCAGTGATCGGTGGCCACGACGTCACATCACTACACCCTTATGCATGGTATAAGCAGATTACATCTTATTTTACTATATTTTACTATTACAGTTTAGGTATAAATTCTATTTTTAATTGGTGTAAGTTGATTATAGGTATTTGGGATTGATCAATTACTTAAATTGTCATCTGACCTTTTTTCTATATATTTTATTTGGGTTTCTTTTGAAATTTTGCAATTTGGCTTTCATAGAAATAATCTGATTATTTTTTTCTGTATTTTTTATTTGTTGTTTGTATGTTTTATTTGCTTTTTCTTTGAATTTCTTCTAATCTGCACTTCATAGTAATTAACTGATTTTTTTAATTTTTTTATTTGATTTTTTGCATTTATTTGATATACTTTATTTGCGGTCATCTAGTTGTTATAGCAAATCGAGTGTGTGGCTAGGATCCGACACTCGATTATTGTTGTTTGATGCAATTTAGTGTTTGAAGGACGCTTGACACTCGGGCATCAGATGGTCTTGGAACTGTCTAATAGACAGACCCTTCATTTATATTTATTTACGGAGACAGAATTTGGAGACAAGGGGTTGCTCAATCTATTAATCTGTCTTTAACTAATCTGTATTTCCTTTTGTTATATTTGATTATATTTTTATTTTCTATTCCATAGAAAAAAAATTTGTTCATCTGTGTTTGTTTAGTTTATTTTTCATTTGTTTTTCAATAAATATTTTTTTTTCTTATTTTTCTGTCCATTGGATCTCTATCTGTTGGGTTGTCAAATTCGTGTGATTGTTTGATTTAAATCACTTGATTTCCTGTGCTTTGGTCTATCGAGTGATTTGCTCCATTGTGTCACTCGAGTGTCAGCAGGGTATGAATCACTTGAGTTTGCAGTAGACAGACCCTTAAAAGCCGTTGGAGGATGTTTTTTCATCAAAATCTCTATTCCTAATAATTAGGAGAGATTGAGAATCTCTTGGAGTTGCTCTTAGCCTTGGTCTTGGTTTAAGCATGCATGAGAAAAATCCAACCCGCATGCATGGGAGCCAGGCGTTGAGCATGTGGTGTGGCTTTAGTTGAATGATGACTGTGCCACCCGCATGGACACGCATGCATGCGCGCATGGCCTATTGGCCTCCTCCGTATTGCCCCCCACCCCACCGCAACGCGCGGGCCTCCTCCTGTCGTGTCGCCGGCCTCCCAGCATGCAGTCCCACCCCGCCTTGTCTCCGATCCGATCCCCTTGTCGCGCGCGCATGCAGCAATAATGGCCGGGTTCATCAACCGCCACATGTTCCGGCGGCCGCCGCTGCCATTCTTCCGTCCGGGCGCCGGCGCGCCCGGCGGCTCGGCGTTGGCCGCGGAGCGGCGGCCATGGACGCCCCGGCGCATCCTGGACCCGGGCGACGACGTGGTGCTGCGGTGGTACCGCCTCTTCCTGGTGACCTGCCTGGTGGGGCTGTTCGTGGACCCGCTCTACTTCTACCTGCTGCACTCGGATGGGCTGGCGGCGTGCGTGTCCATGGACATGGACATCGGCGTGCTGGTGACGGCGGTGCGCACCTTCGCCGACCTCTTCTACCTGGCGCACATGATCCTCAAGTTCCGGATCGCCTTCGTGGCGCCCAGCTCCCGCATCTTCGGGCGTGGGGAGCTGGTGCGGGACCCGGACCAGATCGCCATCCGCTACCTCAAGAACGACTTCATCATCGACCTCGCGGCCATGCTGCCGATACCGCAGGTACGGTATGCATGGTCGTCGCTGGGGTACTGATGGAATTAATTGAACCAATGAGTAATGAATGACTTGCATCGTATGTATATATATTATATGTTATGCAGATGATTATCTGGTTTGTTATACCCGCTGTGAGCAATTCCTCGGTCAACCACAGCACCAACAACACGCTCTCCATGATCGTCTTGATCCAGTACATTCCAAGAGTGTACCTCATCATATCCCTGAACTCCAAGATCGTCAAGGCAAGTGGAGTGGTCACAAGAACCGCATGGGCGGGGGCCGCCTACAACCTGCTCCTCTACACACTGGCAAGCCATGTCCTCGGTGCTCTGTGGTACCTGCTGTCCGTGGAGCGCCAGTACTCGTGCTGGAAGGAGGTGTGCACAAGCGAGAACGGCACCACGGCAGAGGCGGTGCCGAGGTGTTTCATGAGCTTCCTGGACTGCAAGAGCAGGGAGAACCCCGCACGCCAGGCTTGGCATAACCACAGCGCGATTCAGAAGCAGTGCATGCTTCCGGACGCCGAATATGACTACGGACTGTTTGCTGATGCCCTCAACCTGGACCGCAACGGGGTGGGCTTCATCGATAAGTACCTCTACTGCCTCTGGTGGGGGTTTCGGAACCTGAGGTGCCTGCTGTTTTGTTTTGCGTTAATAATTGTCATATCTGTTATTGACTGATCATCTATCGATCAGATTGTTGTTTCATCAATGATTAATTATTAACTTGATGATTGACTGATCATCGATCGATCAGTTCCTACGGCCAGAACCTGCAGAACAGCACCTACAAGGGCGAGACCGTCTTCTGCATTCTCATCTGCATCATGGGCCTCGTCTTCTTCTCCCACCTCATCGGCAACATGCAGACCTACCTGCAGTCCATGACGGTGAGGCTGGAGGAGTGGCGCGTCAAGCGCCGCGACATCGAGGAGTGGATGCGCCACCGCCAGCTGCCGCCCGAGCTCCAGGAGCGCGTGCGCCGCTTCTTCCAGTACAAGTGGCTCGCCACGCGCGGCGTCGACGAGGAGTCCATCCTCCAGTCGCTGCCGCTGGACCTCCGGCGCGAGATCCAGCGCCACCTCTGCCTGGCCCTCGTCCGCCGCGTGCCCTTCTTCTCGCAGATGGACGAGCAGCTGCTGGACGCCATCTGCGAGCGCCTCGTCTCCTCGCTCAGCACCAAGGACGCCTACATCGTGCGGGAGGGCGACCCCGTCAGCGACATGCTCTTCATCATCCGCGGCGAGCTGGAGAGCTCCACCACGGACGGCGGCCGGACCAACTTCTTCAGCTCCATCACGCTGCGCCCGGGGGACTTCTGCGGCGAGGAGCTCCTCACCTGGGCGCTCATGCCCAACCCCAGCCTCAACTTCCCCCAGTCCACGCGCACGGTGCGCTCCGTCACGGAGGTGGAGGCCTTCGCGCTCCGCGCCGAGGACCTCAAGTACGTGGCCAACCAGTTCAAGCGCCTGCACAGCAAGCGGCTGCAGCACGCGTTCCGGTACTACTCGCACCAGTGGCGCAGCTGGGGCGCATGCTTCGTGCAGGGCGCCTGGCGCCGCTACAAGAAGCGCAAGCTCGCCAAGGAGCTCATGAAGCAGGAGGGCATCTACTACCAGGACGCGGACGAAGGCGGCGGCGGGACGGACACCGATGGAGACGGCACGCCGCTGCTCAAGGCGGCGGCGGGCGGCGGCGGCGGGGGAGCTCGGCGCCGGCGCCTCCAGCACGGCGGCGCCAGGGGCGGCCGCGGACGCCGCCGGCGCCGGCGCGCACCTCGGGGCCACGTTCCTGGCGTCCAAGTTCGCCAAGAACACTAAGCGCGGCGCGGCGCAGCACCAGAAGAGGATCGACGACGTGTCCACCATCAAGTTCCCCAAGCTCGCCAAGCCCGACGAGCCAGACTTCTCCTTGCATACCGACGACGCGCTGTGACTGACGATTGACGACTGACGACTGACTCGATCTCATATATCTGTGATGTGAGTAGCTAGCGCGCGGCGTAAATTGGCGTCATGCATCTCTCTCTCTCTCTCTCTCTCTCTCTCTCCCCCCATCCATATTCCATGTTCCTGCCATGCATAGATCGATCGAAACGAAGCACGAGCGGCCTGTAGCTGTAGATAGATATGCATGATGATGGAGTCGCAATCAACGTCGCCGATGTACTGTATACTACACTAGTGCCGATTTAGTGAAGTTATTAATTGACCTTACCGTCGTTACCGATTGGTTCAGATTATTACATGCTTTGAGTTCGAGGCCCCTGTGCTGTGATAGTTCCATATATAGAGCTCCGTTTGTCCGCACACAAGCCCAGCCCCCGCCGACATCCACCACTTCATAGGTCCCTAACAACTCGCTGCGCACCTACCGCCCCCGCTGGATGAACCCGCCCTTCCTTAACTTCGCTGGTGCTCGCCATCGCCGCCTACCCCGTCCAACCGGTTATCCTGCCCTACCCGCTCGGCAGTGCCATGGCCGCCTCGCTCACCACTGGTAGCCACCACCAGCGCCATGTCGCGACCATCGCTAGGCCGGCCGACCAGCAATCTATGGCCGGGGAGGGAGAGCTGCAACCCTAACTCAACTCTAGCCGTCGCCGCCGCATCTAGTGCCCTGGCCACAATGCCCTCATCGCCGGACATTCCGCCTACCACCTGCCCGCTGCCCCTGCCCTCTTCTTCTTCGATTCTAGCACACGGGGCATCGTGTGCGCACCGCTACAAATTCATCCAGATTCATAATGTTCGTGGGACTTCCTTCACAACCTAGGCCATATTAGAGTGATTACGCCTTTATGGTTGCACATTTTGACTATAATTCACTTGTATACCTGCAAAGGAATGAATCTCCAATACAAGTGGGACTATATCAATGATAAAAGTATATATGCGTGAATCATGTTTATTTCCTCCTTGCGGGTAAAAATAGTCGATAAGAACCATAAACAAAAGGATTAAGTCCACTTTTGACCCCTGAACTATTAGTCGAGTCTAATTTTAGCTCTCAACTCCAAAACCGTCTAGCTTGAGCCCCCGAATTTGTGAAACCGTTTAAGTGTAGCGCCTGGGCTCGTTTGGGGCTGTTTTGTGCTGACGTGGTGGTGGTTTTGACCGCCATGGTGGCAGTGACCGCCACGGTGGCAATGGCTTCTTCATCACCTACGTCAACTCTGAATACAACGTAACCACCGCCGCCTACTCTGGTCCGCGGCGCTGATGCGCTGGATGGCCTCGGCGACTTTCGGTTCGAGACCTTCCCCGATCGCCTGCCTCCGTCCGGCGATCGCAACGGCGACGTGACGCAGGACATCCCCCACACTCGCAAGTCGCTGTCCTGAACGGGCGCCGACCTCTGGCGAGGCTCAACGGCATGCCGGGTCGGCCGCTGGTCACTGTGTTGTGCTGGGCGGCTTCATGAGCTTGACAAACAAGACGACATCGAACAGGAGGCGGAACACCTCAGGCATCTGCTCCTCGCCGCGTTATGCAGGATGTCGGTGACACCGTACTCCCCCTTGCCGAAGGCGAGCGGCGGGCTGGCGCGGCAGCTCCCGCACGAACGCCTCCGTCCCGGCCGTGGCCGCCGTGTATCCACCGTAGCCGGCCCGGAGGAGGTGATTGTTGGCGGCGTCACCACCTCCGCGAGAATGCGGCTCACAGTCGAGTAGGAGGCGGCATGCAACGGCGGCCCGGTTTCTTGCTTTGCCCCCTAAGGCGAAGCGCCGTGCCGACGGACTCGAGGCGGCGGGGGGGAGGTGAGCTTGACGAGGAGGTTGGGCCATTGGGGTCGAGGCGCAGCAACTCCCGGGACGAGGTCGTAGTGGCCGCCGGTCGCCGCCCGGCCGATGGACGTGGCGTACCACCACCGGTTGCCCGTGCTCTCCCACCGCAGCGGCAAGAACGACGGGTCCCTTTGATTCCTTCGTTGCCGCCACCGCATCGCCATGATGGGCCCCAACAACTATTGAGTAGAAACTAGAAGGTGATTTGCACTTTGTGGAAACGAGCGAACAATGGGAACACAAGTAAACATCGCGGCGCCGGGCGGAGCTCACCCGCTGATCGCTGGCCAAGACGCCGACGGAGCTCGGCCGCGGCTGCGTGGCCACGCGCCGGCGGAGCTCAGGCCAGCGTGCTGGCTGGCTCGCACGCCCGGTGGAGCTCGGCCGCGCCTCGGCAGAGCTTCGCCCCCGCTGTTGGTATTTTTAACGCACTCCATTAAATAAGTTTTAAGTAAGATTATCCGCAAGCGCCACGGATATCATACCGGTGTCACATTTTACCCGGAGGTTTTAAATATCGTATCCACAGGGGAGGGGTTGTGATGATGACAACGTCTATAGACTTAACCCTACAATTAGGCTAGATCATATCAAGAAAAAGAAAATAGCTAATGTACTCTAGTTCCAACTACCGGTAAACTTTGTATAATATCGTCTGTTGACATTTCTAACGTCGCTACTAGAAATAGAGGTAAATCCCTATCCCCAACAACGGCGCCAAAAATGCTTGTTGGTATTTCTTATGCACAACTAAAATATAAAGGATTCCGCAAGCGCCACGTAAAACCATTGTAGCATTTTTTACCGGAGAGTATTCGGTATCGTTATTTATATTTTACCACTGGGAAACAATGGAATAAGACATTGATAGTTCACCATCATGTATCTACTAACTTAATACACCAACTAGACTAAAGTAGGGGGTAAATGATAGATGATAGGAATTATGTATATATGACACACACTAGAGAATTCTATGATAAGTAAATAGATAGCTAAAGTGAGAGGACAACGGGGAGAGTTCAATGTTCCTAAATACTTCTCTATTACTTGGGTTCTATAATAACTGATTTATGGAAGGTAAAGCAATCACACAATAACACTTCGGGACATCGGAACACTAGTCACGGAAAGGGGTGAGAAAGGGACTAGGAAGCTCCGACTACGGTCCTACAAACACCAACCCTAACATGGTGGAATACGTCGGCCGTCCGTGGCTGTCACCACACAGGGCTACCACAACTATATGTTGGACTGGGTGCAATCTCGGGTAATATATAGCCTAGACTCCACGTCTACACTACCAATTACTACCCTAGTCACAATTAATAACTAGAGCACCCGACAGGCGGAGATCCTATGCTAAAGTATAACAACTATACTAACCAATTAAATGTAATGCATAAAAGTAAATAGAGAAGATAAAATATATTAAAGCATAAGTCTTACAAAGAATAAATACAAAGACATACCAAAACTCGATGACTCTTCCGAAGACTCCTCAGGAACAGGCGTAGCGCCGCTCTCCCTAACTCTCGACTAGAACTACATTGGAAAGTCTAGCCCTAATTCTCTAGAGATGAGAGGTCATCCATTCGAGGGACGCCTCTACATCTCCAATAATGTGGTGCCCTCGGGGGGGGGGTCTACCTCTTTATTTATAGTCTAGAAAAGCCTCCACCTCTTCTAGACAAAGCGATGTGGGACTAATTCGACTTCGGCAATAGTGGAGATACAAACCCTAAGGCGGTAGGGAGGCCCTCCGTCAAAGCGGGCCCCGAATGGGCTCTGTGGAGCGCCCGGCCGGCCCGGGGTGGGGCCGGGCGGCCCCCCCCCTGTTGCAGTGGGCCCCACCTTCGGTACGTCATCTTCGGTGCCTTCTAGAGTCTTCTAGTGTTGGTTTCGGTGTAGAATTGATATCTTTTGACTCCGAACTCTAAATATAGCAAATAATATGTTCGTTTCGATCGTCTCGACGAGCCCGTCGCAATGGTGCTGTCCAATTCCCTATTTAAGATACTTTTATTTGATAGAAAATTGCATACTCCTGCAACACAAGTGAGAACACCAAAACTCGTGGAACTTGTTAGAATCAAAACCTACAACTATGCTTTATGGTTGATATCATGTTATATTGAGCATTATTTGATGGTATAAAATAGGCGTTAAGGACCGTCAACAAGTTCCCCCAAGCTTACCCTTTGCTAGTCCCTTAGCAAAGCCTAACTACTAAATTTGGATCAGGAGTTGCTACAATGCTTTCACTTCTCAAAAGTACACATGCTTTCAAACTGAAATTCTCTCTTGAATTAGACAAAACTGCTCTAACTTTCAAACTTACCCATGTTACCATTAACTATGGAGCTTTTCAACTTTCACGTGAGTCTTGAGTAATTGAAAGATAGAACAATCAAGTCAAGCACTACGTCTCAAATTCTTCACTCAACCAATATTCTAGAGTTTTTACAAGTTTTTGAAATAAAACTCAGAGCTTAATTGTATGACACCCTCAAGTCTCTTAATATGTGGTATTTATGGATCTCACTTGAGGCATTTATGTTATCATGCCCTGCTGTGACTAATGATTATAGTGGAGCTCATAGGAGTGGCATTAAACAAGGATGAGCATACTTGCAATTCATATATTATAAAGTCAAACAATGGATCCAAAGAGAGTCAAGTCATACAATCAAACCAAGATGTGCATATGTATGGAGTATGGTGGATAGGTGTATATATGGTATTTAGTGGCTAATCCTAATTCTACTTTTGCTCCTTGAAATAAATCTCTCTCTTGGACTTAGAACTTCCATAGGAAAACATGGGCTATCTTTATTATTTTTCTTCTTTCTCTCTTTTTTTCTTTTCTTTTTTTTTATTCAGGGAGGCGAGAATCTAAATACCAACTATTGGACACTTGTCCATTTTTTTACTCCCTCTTTTCTTCTTCTTTTTTTTTAATACCTTTTATTTTGCATAGCCACATGCATCCTTTGAATATAATAAATGATTGGAGAGATAACAATAAGAACGTAGAGCATTAAACAAGGGGTTGTCCTATAGGATATATTTTTGGTTGTTTATTCCCAGTGTAGGAGAAAAATATTTTTAAGGTAGATCTGGATAAAAGTGGAAAATGATTGCGCTTACTCCCAGAGTAGGAGCAATGCATAGTAGGTGGAGTGTGTAAGTGATCTTGATTTTAAAAGCATGACAAGACTCTCATAAGGTATACAATAAAGGTTGACTAAACTCAGTGCAAAGCAAGCAGCATGATTGAGCAAAGGTTTTCCTATTCTAAATGTATATCATGTATGGCTTTAGTAGGAATTCAAACTTTGTCATACAATGGCTCATCATGTAAGATTTTTAGAGTTTTTAAAAGATAAATCTCCAGAACTTAGTATCGTTAGGAATAAGATAAATAGTAGCTCAGTCTTTCTCATGTCATATCCCTCAATCACCTAGACTTAGCTTAAGCATATGCCTCCACAAGTTTTAGGTTCAAAGTAAATTCTTATATCAAAACAGTCATATCTAAAACTCAGAAGAATTTAAGGTTAAAAACTAGGCACGTGAAAGGAATTACGACAGAGCAACTATTCATCATCTCCAAGACAAAATTTTATTGTTCTTTAGTTTTTATTTGACTCTTAATAAACTAGACATAATCTATGATCACACTCTAAATAGCTAAAGTATCTTTATTTGATTTTAATAATTATCCTTCTTTTTATTTCTTTTAGACTAATAGACTCACAAAAGACTATAGACGTGGACCTTCATGTGCCCACATATTTTTGGTATTTTATGACTATAAGATAGACTCGATAATCATATAGGTATACTTACCTGATAACTAGAGGATGTTCTCCCCCAAGCTGGATGTTGTCGTAGTTGAGCATTAAAGCTGAGTGGTCCTCATAGAGGAGCTCATATTTATAAGAGCAAGTGTTGCCAGGAATACTTCAATCTTATCACTCAAGAAGTTACTTCCCTCACACAGAGGTCAGCTGTGTGTCAGAGAAATGTGCTTCGAGTGATGAAGATAAAGATTCCTGGGTGAGCTAGCTCTTGGAGTCATCCTGCAGAAAGCTCTCACAAAACACCAAAAACTCACATAATGGTATTAAGATAAAACGTTAGTGGTTAGCCATTTTTTAGAGGATTGGGTGTTGTGGAGGTTTCAAAGTATTTTCATAATAGCAGTATTACAGCAGGATGCTCAATTAATATTTTTGAATTTTATAGGTTTATATGCAGAAAGTACAAATGCATGATGTATATATTTTTATTTTGTAGGCCACCACAATGAGAACCTTACAGCTTTTACACTACAAAAATTTTACATGGGGGTTAAAGTTTTTTTTAAGATGTATGAATGCAACCTAATGCGTACCTATTTATTTTTGTTATTTCCTATATACAATACTAATGCAGAAAAGTAAACATGCTTAAGAGAAAATAAAACATGCAATGTTCAAAGTAAATATGAATAACTATCGATGTTACCTCACGGCGAGGGTTCGATGTTTTGAGTCCTCCGAACTGGACTCCTTCTTGCAGTAGTTCATTGATCGAGTACTTCGATTTGCTTCTAAGGATGAGGATTGAGATGGTGTCTTCACTAGTGGCGTTTCCAATGGTGGTGCCACCTTCTTCCTTTCTTTTTGTTAGCATCTCAAAGCCAATCTTATGTGCATTCTTGTTACTAGTTTAGAACTCCCACTTGTAGAATTTAGAGAATCTCCCCACTCTTTGCTTGAAGTGGGTTACGCTCATAAAGACAAGGTAGAGATCAAGTGCAGAAGCTCTATTGGTGGGAAAACACCAACAAAACTAGAAATTTATTTATTCTCTAACCTTAGGCACAATAAGATTGATGTCTATTCACATTGTGCATTTATATCTTGGGTGAGAATATCAAAAGTATAAATATGGCATTTAAGCTTATGAGATAAATGAGTGGAGTTACTTAACCTATGGAAGGATTGTTCATCTTTTTAAATTATCAAGATTAACAAGATGACTATCATCTTCCAAAATAAGATATATCATATTTGAGCTCATTTGGTTAAGATTGAGATCAAGAGAATAGTGCTATGGTGTGTACTTCAAGATCAAGAGAAAATAATGACCACTTACCTTTAAAGATATTACCTTTATTACTGGAGCGTGATGGCACCATGTGGTAAAGGGTAGTTGAACTTCAATGGTCTTTTCCTTCCTTGCATCTTGAGTTGTTCCTTAGCATTTTGTCTCATATGTTGTACTCCTTTCTCACTCTTCCAGACTTCTGCTTCTCTCATTATTTCTTCTCTGCAAGGGATTAGTAGACAACACATATCCGAAGGAACATACTATCTAATTAAAGTATGGATAGTGTTTGCTAAGTGGTTAAAGATTAATCTGTAGCTCATGTTTTAAATGATTCACCATTACTTTAAATTTTCCAACAAGGTTAAGGCGAAGATATAATTTTGAAGAATACCTCTAACCTTGATTTGATTCTATGAAATCTCCTAATGTGATTTAAACATTTTTATAGAGGAGAGGATAGTCTATAGATACAGCCAAATTCTTATATAAATATACTTTGATGTTATAATGTTTAAGTAATATTCTAAAGCATACTCATAATAGACTAAGGAAGTTCAAAAGACTAAAGATATTTATTCGAATAGAACCAAGAATATGTAGGTGAACCAAATTATTTTAAGTTTTAGCAAATTAAGCATGACATAAGGTATGGATTAACAACATGGTATAAGATATTGAATATAGTTTAAAGTTACATGAGGGTTGGATAAACATACCTTATGTCTTGCAAGGTGATTGGTCCAATATCATGGTAAAGTGTAGAAGGCATTGAAGTGTTTTTTCATCCATTTCTTTCCATCTTAATTCTTTCTATACACTTATTCTTCTTTCTTTTCATTTCGAACCATGATCAGACATTTATTCTTTTTTTGTATAAATGTTAGTGGACACATACCCGAAGGATTGCAACAAGTTTGGAATGTGGGTTATGGTCCATATAATTTATGCAAATTTCATCTATGCTAATGAAAGGATGTGCTTTTAGAATTACTTTGGCATAGATTTCTTCTAACAATTTTTATTGATAGCTGCACTTTTATATGGTTCAAGGCAAAGGTAACTTGCAACAAAGGATTAAATATATAAACTTTGATACTTACATTTCTTCCATAGAGAATGAGCTGTGTCTTCCTTTTGTGCAAAGTTATTGGACATCGTCACATGCCTTGATTCATCTCTAATGTGAGTTCATCTCTTGACTTACCCGAATTGAATTTAGGAATTTCCTGCAGGGGTTAGTCTAACAAAATATCCAATATCCACTAGAGCATACTTTTGGTTCAAAAATCAACCTAGACACCACGTCTAATTTGATTTAGGAAAGCATTTTAACCTAAGCACCACGCTTAATTTAAAAGCTTTTTAGAAGTAAACTCAATACACCTTATGATTCAAAAACCAAACTAGACACCATGTCTAATATAATTTAAGAAGGCGGTTTAAACCAAGCACCATGCTTAATTTAAAAGGTGTATAAAAATATTTCAAAACCTAAGCATACAATAGCAAACAAAGATAGCATAGAAGCACTTAGAGGTTTACTCAAATAGAGATAAAAGCATGATCATGTATGGTGAGAGTATATATATATTTTTTTTTAGATAGAGATGAAAGTGATATGCATATGTGCAAGGAACTGAACATGTTATGGATTTGATATGAGATGGGGTTGATCCATGGATTATTCAAAGTAAACATGGAGTGGAATGCAACAGGATAACTACTCATCAAATTTAAAGCCTATGAGCAAGACTTTCTCACCATTCTTAATCATAACTACCATGGCTCACAGTGAGTTGTGCAGCGTCTTTATTCGTCACATATGATGAAATTTGACGTCTTGTGACGATGATTTTTTTCTCCAATCTACACATGGTTAGTGAAATATATATAAATGTTTATACATACCTGTGAGATGGCAGGGCTTCATTGTTGATGGATCATGAATGTTCAGGCACCCTGAGTTCTTCAATATCTCTCATGTCTTGTTCTTGTGGAATTTCGCTAGAAGGTTGGAACGGTTGATATCCTGCTTATTCCACAACTCAACAAAACAAGGGGTAATCCTACTAAAGCTAGTAGTAGACTATATCAAGATCAATATCAAAATCTTTACGCCAATTGTCTCCCCGGCAACGGCGCCAAAAATGCTTGTTGACATTTCTAATGTCGCTACTAGAAATAGAGGTAAATCCCTATCCCCGGCAACGGCGCCAAAAAATGCTTGTTGGTATTTCTTATGCACAACTAAAATATAAAGGATTCGCAAGCGCACAGAAAACTATTGTAGCATTTTACCGGGAGTATTCCAGGTATCGTTATTTATATTTTACCACTGGGAAACAATGGAATAAGACATTGATAGTTCACCATCATGTATCTACTAACTTAATACGCCAACTAGACTAAAGTAGGGGGTAAATGATAGATGATAGGAATTATGTATATATGACACACACTAGAGAATTCTATGATAAGTAAATAGATAGCTAAAGTGAGAGGACAACGGGAGAGTTCAAGGTTTCTAAATACTTCTCTATTACTTGGGTTCTATAATAACTGATTTATGGAAGGTAAAGCTATCACACAATAACACTTCGGGACATCAGAACACTAGTCACGGAAAGGGGTGAGAAAGGGACTAGGAAGCTCCGACTACGGTCCTACAAACACCAACCCTAACATGGTGGAATACGCCGGCCGCCGTGGTCACCACCACTGGGGCTACCACAACTATATGTTGGACTGGGTGCAATCTCAGGTAATATATAGCCTAGACTCCACGTCTACACTACCAATTACTACCCTAGTCACAATTAATAACTAGAGCACCCGATACGGGCGGAGATCCTATGCTAAAGTATAACAACTATACTAACCAATTAAATGTAATGCATAAAAGTAAATAGAGAAGAT
Organism: Chrysopogon serrulatus; assembly: GCA_015844335.1. NCBI lineage: Eukaryota > Viridiplantae > Streptophyta > Magnoliopsida > Poales > Poaceae > Chrysopogon > Chrysopogon serrulatus. Next base: position 151,145 of record JADLZL010007320.1, read on the forward strand.
AAAATATATTAAAGCATAAGTCTTACAAAGAATAAATACAAAGACATACCAAAACTCGATGACTCTTCCGAAGACTCCTCAGGAACCCGGCGTAGCGCCGCTCTCTCCCTAACTCTCAACTAGAACTACATTGGAAAGTCTAGCCCTAATTCTCTAGAGATGAGAGGTCATCCATTCGAGGGACGCCTCTACATCTCCAATAATGTGGTGCCCTCAGGGAGGGGGGTCTACCTCTTTATTTATAGTCTAGAAAAGCCTCCACCTCTTCTAGATAGGCGATGTGGGACTAATTCGACTTCGGCAATAGTGGAGATACAAACCCTAAGGCGGTAGGAGGCCCTCCGTCAAAGCGGGCCCCGAATGGGCTCTGTGGAGCGCCGGCCGGCCCCGGGGTGGGGCTGGGCGGCCCCACCCTGTTGCAGGTGGGCCCCACCTTCGGTACGTCATCTTCTGGTGCCTTCTAGAGTCTTCTAGTGTTGGTTTCGGTGTAGAATTGATATCTTTTGACTCCAAACTCTAAATATAGCAAATGATATGTTCGTTTCGATCGTCTCGACGAGCCCGTCGCAATGGTGCTGTCCAATTCCTTATTTAAGATACTTTTATTTGATAGAAAATTGCATACTCCTGCAACACAAGTGAGAACACCAAAACTCATGGAACTTGTTAGAATCAAAACCTACAACTATGCTTTATGGTTGATATCATGTTATATTGAGCATTATTTGATGGTATAAAATAGGCGTTAAGGACCGTCAACATCGTCTTATCGGACAAGTAACCCGAATAGGAGAAGAAACAGAGTAATCTCCTACCAAGCACCTATAAGCCTATCAGTCCTATCAACGGGACGAGGACTACAGAGGATTCAACGCAGCTATAAAGTCACCTGCGCGAGCTACCACCTATCCGGCTGATCAGGGGACATTCACAAGTAAATCTAGTCTAGGCACCACGCCTACACTACGAAATACAACTCTAACCTACAGCGTCCTATAGATCAAAGTACTCAATATGAGATGTGAACCAAAGAACGAATAAGAACAAATTGCTTACTTGAATCGGAATGGTAAATACAAAAGTACCTCAGAACGCAGCTCCGGACGAGGAAGCTGAACCCAGAAGAATACAGCCACGAAGAAGCGCCAACAGGCCGGAGCTCCTCCAGAATCTCTACTCCTCTACTCAATCTCTCTAATCTCTAAACAAAACTAGATCTAGAAGAACTAGTCTCTCCTAATTGCTACAACTAGATGAACTAGAACTAGATGAACTAGACTAGATCAACTAGAGGGACCCTAACCCTAATTATGTAGAGAATATGAAGCACCGGGGTGTAGAATGCCTCTTGGAGGGGCCTTGGGGCGTCATTATATAGGCCGAGGTGGAGTAGGGGGTAAGGAACCGCCACGTCAGCGATCCGCGTCTCCATCTTGTGTGCACCATCGGATCAAACTGACCTAAAATCAACGTAGGGATGCTTTGATTGGCTTCTAAGGAACCGTGGGAAGAAGACTCTTTAAGGCGGCGGCCATCGGTGGAATTAGGGCGCCGCCCGGCCGGGGAGGGTGGGGGGCCGGCCCCACCACAGGCTCCTCTGCGGGCCCCGCTGCTTCGGGTGTCTTCTAGACCCTTCCTGAGTCCGATGATGATGTAGCTCCGACGTGGATCAATTTCGTGATAATTATGCACTAGAATCCTCTTTTTTCAGCTTTTCTGAAAATCACCCTAGAAAATACAGTATATGCAAAACTCGTGGAATTTGTCAGATAAAGCCCTAGACTAGTGTGTTTTCTTGTTTTCCTTTAGGTAAAAAGCCCTAGTAAAAGTTGACACTAAGGAGTGTCAATAATACCCCTAAGCTTACCTTTTGCCAGTCCCTTGGCAAACAATCTAGATCTAGTTATTTATAAACTTGGATCAGGAGTTGCTGCAATACTTTTATTTCTTTTAAGCCCACTTACTTTTAAACATAAATTTTCCTATGGTTTAGATAAAACTGCTCTAACTTCCAAACTTACCCATTTTACCTTTAATCATGGAGCTTTACCGCTTTTGCATAAGTCTTGAGCAATCGAAAGATAGAACAATCAAGTCAAGCACTATGTCTCAAATTCTTCATAGTACCAATATTTTGGAGTTTTGTAAGTTTTCAAAATAAAATTTAGAGCTTAATTGTATGACACCCTCAAGTCTCTTATTATATAGTATTTATGGATCTCACTGAGACATTAATAAGGTCATGCCTTCCTACAACTAAGTATTTATAGTGGAGCTCATAGGAGTAGCAATAACAAGGATGAACATACTTGCAATTCATATATTGTAAAGTTAAACAATGGATCCATAGAGAATCGAGGCATTCAATCAAATCAAGATGTGCATGTGTATGAAATATGATGGATAGGTGTATATATGGTATTTAGTGGCTAATCCTAATTCTACTTTTGCTCTTTGAAAATAATTTCCTTCTTAGAACTTTTCGCAGGAAAGCATGGGCTATCTTTATTCTCTCTCTTTTTTTCTTCTTTTTTTATTTCAATCTGGGAGGCGGGCATCTATGTACCCATTGTTTTAATGCTGGGACACTTGTCCATCTTTACTCCCATTCTTTCACTCTTCTCTTTCTTTCTTTTCTTTTTTTAATACTTTTGCATAGCCACATGTATCCTTTGAATATAAATAATTGGAGAGATAATAATAAGAATTTAGAGCAATTAAATGAGGGCTGTCCTATAGGGTATATTTTTAGGTGTTTACTCCTAATATAGGAGAAAAACATTTTAAGGTGGATCTAGATGAAAGTGGAAATGACTACACTTACATCCCAAAGTAGGAGTAATGCATATGTGGGTGGAGTGCGTGAGTGATCTTGATTTTAAAAGCATGACAAGACTCTCATAAGGTATACAACAAAGGTTGACTAACTCAATGTAAAGCAAGCAGCATGAATGTGCAAAGGTTTTCCTAACTCTAAATGTATCATATATGGCTTTGGTAGGAATTTAAACTTTATCATACAAGAGCTCATCATGTAAGATTTTAGGTTTTCAAAATAAATCTCCAGAACTTAGTAATGCTAGGAATAAGATAAATAGCAACTTAGACCTTCATGTATCACATCAATCAATTACCTAGACTTTAGCTCAAGCATATGCCTCCACAAATTTTAGGTTCAGAGTAAATTCTTATATCAAAGTAGTCATGTCCAAAACTTAGGAGAATCCATGGTTAAAAACTAGGCACTTGAAAGGAATTATAGTAGAGCAACTATTCATCATTTCCACTTTAAAAGATTAGAGAGAGAGAGTTCTTCAAACATACTTTAATTATTAAATCTAACACACACTATAGCTTACTAAAATAAAACTAATAGTAAAGACATACCTTAATCACGATGATAACAGGGGTGCGTCTCCCCCAAGCTAATCCCTTCGATCGCGTCGAGCCTTCATGTGCCCGAATATTTTTGTGTTTTTCTTAATTAAGGGTGAGCCTTCATGTGCTCACATATTTTTTTGGTATTTTATAACTATATAAAGTAGACTCGATAATCGCCTAGGTATAGTTACCTGATAACTAGGGGATGCTCCTCCCCCAAGCTAGATATTTGCCATCTTGGTGTTGATGAACTTTAGAGTGAGCTAACCAGCAGCGGTTCTGGTGGGTGCCACCGATAGACTCTCTCCTTGTCATAATGTTGTTCCTGCATAAGTATACTCTAACAAGAAAACCAAAACTCGAGGCTCGAATTTAATAATAGGTTAGCGGTCAGCCAATAAGTGATTGATTATTCTTTGAGTTAATTTAAATTGACAAAAGGTTCTAGCAGGATTCTCTTTTTAGGATTTTCTAGATTAATTATACAGAAATTAAATATATGAGTATGATATATATAATTATATTTTTATGCCTCCACAGAGAATATTTATTCTTATGGGGCTTAGGTTTTTTTTTTTCATAATGCGAGAGAGTAAATACAGATGCTCTTATTATTTTTTTTTTTTTTTATGCCACCACAGTGAATATTCCTCTGAGGGTTACCATAAGTTTATTCACATGGGGCTCTCAATATTTTATGATGCAGTAAATGAAGCGATAAATATTTTTATTTTATTTTATTTTTAATATTTATGAAGATAAAAAATATTAAAGTAAAATTATTAATGTAGAGAAGAATACCAATTAATTAGATAACTACCATATTACCTTATGGCAAAGGGTACGGAATTTTAAGTTTACCGACAGAACTTTTTCTTCCACTCTTGTGTATCTCTCTATCCTTGAGAGATGGAGGTCTTGTTAGTTGCATACCTCTAGTGATGATGATGTCACCTTTGTTCTTTGATTTGGCCAACAAGGTTGAAGTAGAGCTTTAATTATAGTGGCAAACATCTTGCTCAGTGTGCATGTTCACGAAGTCTCACTTGTAGAATTAATAAATTTCGCTTGATGTGTTGTCCCTGTTTGCAAAACCAAGGTAGAGATTAAGTGCATGGGCTCTGCTGGTGGAAAACACCAACAGTAATCAAATCTATTTCTTTATTTATTTATTTTTCTCTATCCTTAGATACATTGAGCAAGATAAAGTTGGTGTTACATGAATTGTTTATTTATGCCATGAGTGGTAGGATCAAAAGATTAAGCATTTAATGTTATATTTAAGTTCACATGGCAAAAAAAGAATGACTTGCTTAACCAATGGAAGGATTGTCTATATATAAATTTTCATATGAGTATGACTATCATCTTCCCAAAATTGAATATAATGTTTTTAGCTTGTTTGATTAAGACTGAGATTAAGAGAATAGTGCCATGAACAATCTTAAAAGATAAATCATGTTGAGTTAATCAGGTTGATCAATTTAAGTTGTAACTCTAATATGTTTATGTTTTAATTTATATGCACAAACAAGATCAAAGAGAAGAGCAAAGTGACCACTTACCTTAAAAATATTACCTTCATTATTAGAGCGTGATAGCACTAAGTGATGAAGGGTAAATGACCTGGTGGTCCTTCCTCTTGAATCTTGAGTTGCTCATGGACATCTTGTCTCCTCTGTTGCATTTATTCTTTTCGCCATCTTTTGCTTCTTTGATCTTTTGACTCTTTTCACTCCAGTTATTATTATGCCTATAACAGATTAGTGGACAACACATACCCGAAGGAGTATACAAATTTAAAAGATAGGTTATGTGTCTAGTATTTTATTGTGTTCTATTTATGCTAATAAAAAGATAGTGTTGAGATTATTTTAGCATAGACCATGTTCTATACAGGCATGGCTCAAAGCAAAATGTAACTTGCATTAGAAGATAAAGTGAATGAACCATTAATACTCACAATTCCTCCATCTATGATGAATGAGCTGTATCTTCTTCTACCAAGTCATTAAAGTTCAGCATATGCCCTGTCTCATCTCTAATTTGAATCAATCTCATGACTTACCTAAATTGATTTTAAAAATTTCCTACAGGGGGTCAGTCCAATAAAATATCCAATGTCTACTATAATAATTTTTAGTTCAATAACCAAGCTAGACTCCATATCTAATTTTGGTTAAGAAAGGCTATTTAACCTAAGCACCATGCTTAATTCAAAAAGTCTTTGAAAGTATGTATACACTACTTCCAAACTAAATCTTACTATAGCAGATAAAGGTAATATAAAAGCATTATAGAGATTTATTCAAAAAGATATGAAAGAGCATAATTATTATTCAACATTTTCAGCATGCATTAAAAGGTAGAGACAACCATTATTAGCAACATGGTTTAAGATTTTTCAAATAAGCCCATTCCCCCAAGCTTGAATTTTGCAAAGTAAATGTAAACTTGAGTGGATGTAATTCAAAATTGCATAATGGTTGTTTTGACATACCCGGTGCTGCCATCAATCATTTTCTTACTTCGAACCTAGAATGGTTAGTGACAAAAATACCCAAAGGAATATTTTGATAATTATAACTCTGCTCAATTCACAAGGGTATAACAAAAGGTGCAAGCTTAATTCATCATTTTTTTAAGAGTGGTTATTTTGGGACACAAGGTTGTTCTAGGGAAACCTTCTGATTATCATCCTTCAAATTGGTGAGGTGGTTTCCTCTAGAACATTAGCCCTTGTGCACCTATATCCATATTACAGCGAGATCTATAATATTTATGATAAACATATGCATCTACAACCACCTTCTTAATGATTTTATGAACAGGTAGAATCAGGGGGTTGAAGATCTCGTGTGTGGTAATATTAGAGAGACCAAAAGATCTAGGAGATTTCTCATATGAGCATGGATTCGATGAAGTGTTTAGGAGATAATTCCCATGCTCATTGATGTGATCTTCCTTTTCAAACTCAAGAGTGTCTCTTCATGGTTGTCTATAGGCAACAAGTTTGCCTCTATTAATTCATGCCTATGACAGTCATTGGATGTTGTATCTTCTAAGATTTCCCATGAATTGATGCTTATAGGATTGGTCTCGTCTAAGGCTTTCTTCGAACTTGGGTGAGTTCTATTTATTAAGGAAATTGATTTAAGCTCACCATTTGAATCTAGACCAAGTTCAGATGCTAACATTAAGGCTTCGTCCTCCTCCATCCATTCTTTGACAATGGCAAATGAGTTTTTCATATGTTCCATGCATTCATGCCATTGTCGATGTTGCTCTTCTTGATCATTTCTATAGTCTTCATGACTCCTATACTTCGGGTATTCTAGCGAGTTTGTAGGGTCGTTACGAGACTTAGGGGAGAGAGTATAAAAAGGATCATCAGGGTCAAGGATGGGTTTAAAGCTGGGTTCAGATAAGTTATCTAATGTGGGTATAGAAGGGGAGAAGATATGATTAATTTTTGAGTGGCTTAGCTCTCCTTCTATGGTGTCACTAGACATGCCATCCATATATTCTTCTTGATGTCTTTTAGGAGGGAAAGGAAGTTGAGGATACCTTTTCCAAGATGCTCTTCTAAGAAGGTCTGATTCATATCGATGTACGAGCATCTTAGCTAATTGAAAGTCTAAATCGTCATTGTGAGGTTTTGATGGTTTAGGATTGATAGCTAAATCTTGGGATTGGGGTGATTGTGTTTCAGCTACCAAAACTTCCTCTTCTTGTTCGGGAGATGATTCCTTCTCTTCCTCAGAGAGCTCAGAATAGGCTTGAACAACCTTTTCTAGCATCGGTCTGGCTTCAGTTATAGGCAAGTGAAGAAAAGCTCCTTCAGAAGCTAAATCAAGGGAGTCCTTAGATTCCTTGGTAAGACCCAAATAAAAATGTTGAAGAAGCATGGGGTCTGGAAAACTAAGGTCAGGGCCAAATGTGATAAGTTCATTAAAACGCTCCCATGATTTACTAAGAGATTCTTGTTCTAGTTGCCTAAAAGTTAGAACCTCTTTTCGAAGGCTAGCTACCTTAGAGATGGGAAAGAAGTGCAAACAGAATTCAGAGTATAACATTTCCCAATCACATTGCATACTTCCTACGGCTCGATTATACCAAAGTTTAGCTTTTCCTGTCAAGGAAAACGGAAAAACTTCCATCTAATAGTCTTATTAGACATGCCAGCAATGCGCAAGCATGCATGCAAATGCCTTTCGAATTCTCGTAAGTGTAAGTATGGGTTTTCATTGCCTTCTCCCCGAGAAGGGTTTATCCCGAATCATTTTGATTAGACATGGGTGCAGCTCATAGCCGGGTGTTATGATAGGTTCATCATTTTTTGGTGGCCCAAAGCTTTCACGCATGCCATAAAAGCGAATAGGAATAGAATTAGAAGCATCCATAAGGATGAACACAAAAATAATGAAGAGAATGGGATAAAAGCAGAAAAAGATAAAAGTATAATACAAGATTAAGCTAGACTAAGTCAAAATCAGCAAACCGTTCCCCGGCGACGGCGCCAAAAATGCTTGTTGGTATTTTTAACTGCACTCCATTAAATAAGTTTTAAGTAGGATTATCCGCAAGCACACAGATATCATACCAAAGTGTCACATTTTACCAGGAGGTTTTAAATATCGTATCCACGAGGGGAAGCAGGTTGTGATGATGACAACGTCTATAGACTTAACCCTACAATTAGGCTAGATCATATCAAGAAAAAGAAAATAGCTAATGTACTCTAGTTCCAACTACCGGTAAACTTTGTATAATATCGTCTTATCGGATAAGTAACCCGAATAGGAGAAGAAACAGAGTAATCTCCTATCAAGCACTTATAAGCCCATCAGTCCTATCAACGGGACGGGGACTACAGAGGATTCAACGCAGCTATAAAGTCACCTGCGCGAGCTACCACCTATCCGGCTGATCAGGGGATATTCACAAGTAAATCTAGCCTAGGCACCACGCCTACACTACAAAATACAACTCTAACCTACAGCGTCCTATAGATCAAAGTACTCAATATGAGATGTGAACCAAAGAACAAATAAGAACAAATTGCTTACTTGAATCGGAATAGTAAATACAAAAGTACCTCAGAACGTAGCTCCGGGCGAGGAAGCTGAACCCTTAAGAATACAACCACGAAGAAGCGCCCGGACAGGCGGAGCTCCTCCGGAATCTCTACTCCTCTACTCAATCTCTAATCTCTAAACAAAACTAGATCTAGAAGAATTAGTCTCTCCTAATTGCTACAACTAGATGAACTAGAACTAGATGAACTAGACTAGATCAACTAGAGGGACCCTAACCCTAATTATGTAGAGAATATGAAGCACTTAGGGGTGTAGAATGCCTCTTGGAGGGGCCTTGGGGCGTCATTATATAGGCCGAGGTGGAGTAGGGGGCAAGGAACCGCCACGTCAGCGATCCGCGTCTCCATCTTGTGTGCACCATCGGATCAAACCCACCTAAAATCAACGTAGGGATGCTTTGATTGGCTTCAAGGAACCGTGGGAGGAAGACTCGAAGGCGGCGGCCATCGGTGGAATTAGGGGCGCCGGCCGGCCCGAGGTGGGGCCGGCCGGCCCCACTGGCTCCTCTGCGGGCCCCCATTGCCGGGTGTCTTCTAGACCTTCCCGAGTCCGATGATGATGTAGCTCCGACGTGGATCAATTTCGTGATAATTATGCACTAGAATCCTC